>PITA01008047.1:0-87269 GCA_004023965.1 Spilogale gracilis | reverse complement strand
GAGAGAGAGAGAGAGAGAGAGAGAGAGAGAGAGAGAGAGAGAGAACCTGAGAGATTAGGGGAATGGGAGGGAGAGAGAGTGAGAGTGAGAAACCCAAGCCGACTCCATGCCAAAGCATGGAACCTGACACAGGGCTGGATTCCATGTCCCTGAGATCATGACCCCAGCTGAAATCAAGGATTGGTGCTTAAGCAACTGTGCCATGCAGGTGTCCCGAATCTGCATTTCTAACAATCTCCCAGGTGATGCTGATCCTGTTGGACCAAGGACCACACTTTGAGAACCACTGGTGTAAGTACTAATACCTCAAGTTTTGAAACAGTCTTTGACTCAGAACTTTTTCTTAAACCAGACTGATCTATACTTGAGGTAATTCTAGTCTGAAATAGATTCACATCATGCATGAAACTGTTCAAATAGGGTAATAGGTAAATGTGCCTTTTTTGTATAATCTGTTTTTTTGTGTTTTGCTTTTAGGAATTCCTATGTTCGGTTGAGGCATTTATGTACCAACACATGGGTAACAAGTACTTGTATCCCCATAGACACAGATGAGGAAAGACCTGTTATGTTGAAGGTAAGTGTTCGAGTGGTTTGAGTTTTAGCCAGCTGTTGTGTCATTAGGGTCAGAGAGTGATTGACATGTTCCTTATATCCATCTTTACCAACATTAGAGATTATTGTAATTAATTTCATCAAGTATTCATTCTGCCACTTGCTGAACTAAGTGGTTTGGCTGCTGTACCCAAATAGTAGGAGCAGCATGTGGGAAGGGGAGAAGATTCCAGGAGTACATTCTCTTTACTCTGTTAATACTGAAACAAAGGGCAAATGTGTGAGGATAGGTTCTAGATGGGCTTCGAGAACAAGGCATGGAAAAATCTGTGTCCCTACGGTCTTTCCCAGTGGATGATGCATGTGGGAATTATTGTGTGTGGATGAGGTCTTCCTGTCTTATATTTCTTAAATAGTATTAAGATGTGCTAGGACCTGAAAAATACTGCATAACTATTAAAAAAAATCCCAACTGATCTGAATGGAAAAAACACATTGCAGATTGGAACTTGCCAAACGAAAGAAGATAAAGAAGCATTTGCCATTGTGTCTGTCCCATTGTCTGAGGTGCGAGACTTAGACTTTGCCAATGATGCAAATAAAGTGCTGGCGACCACGGTTAAAAAGCTGGAGAATGGTACAATAACTCAGAATGAAAGGAGGTCAGTAACATTTTAAAATGGCTCTTAAATCATCAAGAGTCAGTTGTCAACTCTATGGTAAACCTCAAGTGGATGAATGACTCTAAGGGCATATTTAGAATGGTCCCCATAGCAGCATACATGCTTCCGAATGAGTGGATCATGGTGAGTGAATGAAAATGGTGACATTAAAATCTGGTGGAATATTCATTTTTTCCATTTTGGCTTGGCTTGAAGACAGTTGTTTTTATACGTGCCGATCTTTCCTTTTAAATATTTCATAAAAGACTTGCACTTCATTTGCTATTTTGGATTTAAGAGCTCTAAAATTCCTAAAAGAAGTTTTATGTTCTGGTATTCTTATTTATTTATTATTATAAGAGTTCTAAAAGTCCTAAAAGAAGTTTTATGTTTTTATATTCTTATTTATTCAAGACACATTGTCTGCTCTGGTACCACAAAATAAATACACTAGAAAACAATCTGCAAGGGATAGCACTCAGCCCTTGTAAGTCCAGCAGAGAAACTGGATCCTTGATTCTTCAGCTCTGGCTCTGGAGTTAGTTGAGAAGGAGAATGCTACTGATAGCTGTCAATGTTATCATTCCTACTTGGTGTTGATACTGTAGATATATTTTTATCTACTCTTTCAAGTAGTCCTGAGATGGACATTTTATGTAAGCGAGGGATTTGATCATGGTTGGTTTTAAAGTTTGTATGTTTTCCGTTCACCAGAACATAAGCGCTCTCTATTTCCCTTCTTGATGTCCTTTTTTTTTTTTTTTAAAGATTTTATTTATTTATTTGACACAGAGAAACACAGCTAGAGAGGGAACACAAGCAGGGGGAGCGAAGGAGGGAGAAGCAGGCTTCCCACTGAGCAGGGAGCCCGATGTGGGGCTCGATCTTGGGTCTCCGGGATCATGACCTGAGCCAAAGGCAGTTGCTTAACCAATTGAGCCACCCAGGTGCCCCTCCCTTCTTGATGTTCTGCTACATACCTTTACATTTGAACAAGAAAAAGCTACTTGCCAATTTCCCAGGCATTCCTATATTGGAACTCTCATCACATCTGGGAAGATGATAATTGGTATAAACACTTTGGAAAATAGTTTGACAGTCACTTAGAAAGTTAAAGAAATCACTCCTCATGTAAGCAGAGACACACAGTGAGTGCATGTTCTGTGACTGGCTCATAGTGTGATGTCTTCTAGGTTCACCCATGTTGTCAAATGTGACACCATTTCCTTCTTTTTAAAAGGTGAATAATATTCCGTCTTATATATAAAATAGCATTTTCTTTAAATATTCACCCACCAATGGATGTTTAAGTTGTTCCTATATCTTGGCTGTTGTTAACAATGCTGCCACATAGTCGCACTCAAAGAAACAGAGTAGAATGGTGGTTGCCAGTGGTTGGTGGGAAGGGATGAATGAAGAGTTCTTGTTTAATAGGTATACACTTTCATTTATACAAGGTCATCTGATGTATGAACTTGTGCCTGGAATTAACAACACTGTATTGAGCACTTAAACATTTGGTAAGAGGGTAGATCTCATAAGCATTCTTACCACCCACCCATATGCCCATATACACACAATCCATGACTCACCAATTCTTCTCTGAGACTGCACGTTTTTGAGCATCTGTCCAAAAGGACCACATGTCCTACATGTGTGCACCAGGACACGTGTTTCAGAAGGTACAGCCTTATTATCAACAACCCCAGACTTGAAAAACCATCCAATATGTTCATCATCAGTTGAATAGGTGAATACAAATTTGATAAATTCACATGATGGAATGTGATATAGCAATGACAATAATAAATTACATCTATATGGAACAACATGGATAAATCCAATAAACTTTAGATTGAGCAAGGACTAGAGGCAGATACATTTACTGTGATATTATGTGTACAGTTCAAAAGTGAGCTAAATGAAATTCTGTTTCTTTGGAGTGCTTAAGCAATTGGTAGAACTATAAAGAAATGTGAGCAGATAATTGTCACAAAAGTCAGGGTGTCATTCCCCTGAGAGGGAAGGGATTCAAGGAGGCTCCTGCCATGCTCTATTTCTTGTTCTGGCTGGTGACTTTATGGGGTCACCTTAGAAGTATTCCACAACTAAAGATTTATGTTTTATGAACTTCTAGATGTATCTTATAATACAAAGGAACAAATATTCAACTTGCTTCTTCCCACCCCTTTCTGTAGAAAAACATCACAAATACGCAAACAAATGGAATAGTTGTTCCTCAGCTTACTTTCTGTTCTTACCTCTGTTTTTCTGCTCACAAATGTGAATTTGAAAATAACTCTTGTATATTCAATTGTACCTCAAACCTCACTGGAGAAAATAAACAAAAGCCAGAAGCTAACACAACTACCCTACTCTTCTGGACTATAGATAATTAGACATCCGAGCTGGATCACGAGGTGTGGTAGAAATCCATTTCTTTATCTCTGTCACTCTCACATATGCACAGAAATTCACTTACCCTCACTTAAAAAGTCTGTCTTGGGAACAGGAAAGTGTTTCTTGAAGGAAAGGACAAGAGCAGATGTGAACCCTCCCTCATTGCTGGTTGTAACCCCAAGCAAGTTGCTCGTCAGTTTCTGCTAAAGAGAACCTTGACCCCTCATGATTCTTGAAGGAAGATGCTGGACCCAGGACTGAGCAGGGATCATGAGTTTTTATTTTTCTGCTTCTTTCCCCACGTTTTAGTGTGAGAAACATCAGAATAAAGAGAAGCATGCTTGAGAAATATCAAGTTGCAATTATTGATTTTAATTTAGTAATTTTAGGAAATGTATCTCCCATCAAAATTCATTCAAAGTACAGTGGAACTTACTGGTATACTTGAATGCATTTACATTATTTTCTCTGTTTTAGAATTCAGTATACAATTCTTTCCGAAAATTTCTCACAACTCTGACTTTATCCCCTCTGGAGAATGAAGTTATTATTAGATCTTCTTTTACTCAAAACCAGGAAGAATGAGACAAGGTCAGAGGGAAAGTGTGAGAATATTGCAGATTTAGCTCAAAATGCCGGCGTTATTTGAATTCTCTCTCATGGCTCCCCTTCTACTCGCCCTAGGAATGGCCTCTGAAGGTGCAGACTAATGCTCTGAGATTCTCAACCTCAGATATTTTTCTGTGGAATTTTTCTGATCTTACTGCACATAGTCGCCCCAACAAAATAGGAAGTATTGGGAACATATTGGGGCGTGGGGGAGGAGGGAGCATGGAGGGTGCTAACTGCTGTTCAGAGCTGGAGGAAGTGACGTATACACCCATAAACCAGAATTTCTGCAGCATGTTTTACCTCTCAGGGTACAGAAAAAGATGTGGGCTTCCTCAGTAGCATTTATAGTTCAGAGATGTAATTAATTTATGTTTATCAGACTCCTGGTATACGCCAGGCACTGGGACATCCAATAGGCACACACGCTCATAATGTGGTGAACAAAGCAGACTATGGCCAGGTTTTTATGCAGTTTACTGGCTTGAGGTTGATTCTAATTCCTCATAATAGAAACTCAGGATCTAGAATAGTGGTCATCCCATGTGGAGTCACCACATCTGATATCCTTGTTTTTTCAGATTAGATATCCTTCTAATTCAGAGTTAATATCTTCTTTAGCAATGTCATTTTTCCTTAAATTTTATTTGCCTGATAGTACTGTTGCTATACTAGCTATCTTTAGCTGAGTATTTGTCTAAAGCCTGTTTTCAAATATCAGTTTGTTCCAGATTTCTTGGTCATTTTGTTTTAGTAATGTCTCTTGTGAGCAGCAGATAGCTAGATTTTATTTTTCATTTATTATTAGTATTTTTTATTTTTTTAAAGATTTATTTATTTATTTGAGAGAGAGTGACAGTGAGTGAGTGGTGGGGGGCGGGGTGGAGGGAAATGGAGAGAGGAAGAATCTCAAGCAGACTCCCTGCTGAGTACAGAGCCCAACATGGGGCTCCATCTCATGACCCTGAGATCATGACCTGAGTTGAAATCAAGAATTGGATGCTCAATTGACTGAGCCGCCCAGGTGCCCCCAGAGGGCTAGATTTAAAAAATCGAGTCTGATCCCTTTCATTTCTTCTTCTAGTTGTGCAGTTTTTTCTTTCAGTTTTCAGATAAATTTCTTGGGTGTTCAGAATGATTTGGTACTTACCTAAATGTGTTCGAGGGATAAAGCAAGCCAAGCATAGGGTCTGCCTATTACTCCACCATTTTAACTCCTCACCTAACTTGATCCCTTTCATCTGGATCCCCCATCTTCTAGTAATTCTTCAGAAAGGCCAACACAAAGGGAAAGAAGAGGGACCCCCATGTTATATTCTCTAGGCCTTTTAGAAAACATGGAGTGGTTCCTTTGGTCAGGTACATGCAGATCTACCAGAAAGGTGAAATTGTGAACATCAAGGGAATGGGCATTGCTCAAAAAGGAACCCCCACACATGTTACCGTGACACAGCTGGAAGAGTCTACAACGTTACCCAGAATGCTGTTGGCATTGTTGTAAACAAACGAGGGCTAGACTGTTGCCAAGAGGATTAATGCCTGTTAGGCACTCAAGGAGCAGAGCTAGCTGTCTGCACTGTGTGAAGGAAAATGATCAGAAACAGAAGGAAGCAGAAGAGAATGGTACTTGCGTTCAATGGAAGCTCTATCTTGTTCTGCCCAGAGAAACACACTTGGTGAGAACAGATGGAAGGGAGCCTGAGCTCCTGGAACCCATTCCCTATGAATTCACAGCATGATAAGTATAAAAAAAATAGAAGACCTGAGGCCAATAAATGAATAAATAAAAAGTCAAATCTGATAGTCCTTAAATTATTTTTCATTTAAGAAATAATGTGTTTAGGGGTGCCTGGGTGGCTCAGTCAGTTAAGCATCTGCCTTTAGTTTGGGTCATGATCCTGGGGTTCTGGGATCGAGTCCAGCTCCCTGCTTGGCAGGGAGTCTGCTTCTCCCTCGCCCTTCCCTCTGCTCCTTCTCTCTCTCTCTCTCAGATAAATAAATAATTTTTTTAAAATATAATGTGTTTGGGTTTATTCTAATTTTCTTCTTTAGCTTTTTTTCCTTCCACTTTCTTGCTTTCTGTTTGATTGATAAAATTTACATTTTCTCCCCATTTTTCCTTTTCTTCTACTGGTTTAAAAGCTTTAGGTCATGTTGCTATTCTTTAGCAATTGCCCTTAAGTTTCTTGTCATACATTTTAACTGCATTCCTGCATATTCTTGCCTATAAAATTTGAAGCTTAAATATTTACTTCTTCTGCTCACAGAAAAAAAGTACCTTTTGCTCATGGGAATAAATGCACTGATATTCTTCTCTTTCTTGGAGTATTTGTCTAGACCCATAGTTCTGTGTTTATTGTTTTCATTTAAATTTTTTATTTTATAATAGTTGATATCTGCAAAGGAGTAGATACATCCTATAAAATATGATATACCACTTTTTTATTAAAAATTTTATTTTGGGGGCACCTGGGTGGCTCAGTTGGTTAAACAACTGCCTTCGGCTCAGGTCATGGTCCCGGAGACCCGGGATCGAGTCCCGCATCGGGCCCTGCTCGGCGGGAAGCCTGCTTCTCCCTCTCTCACTCCCCCTGCTTGTATTCCCTCTCTGGCTGTGTTTCTCTCTGTCAAATAAATAAAATATTTAAAAAAAATTTATTTTTAAAAATTATTTTTACTATGAATGGTAGTTCTTGTTATATTTTACCTCTCTGCTTGCTTTTATTTCTTGCTTTTCATGTCTTCTCTCTGGGTTTCTTTTTCTTTTTTTTTTTTTTTTAAGATTTTATTTATTTGACAGAGAGAAACACAGCCAGAGAGGGAACACAAGCAGGGAGAGTGAGAGAGGGAGAAGCAGGCTTCCTGCTGAGCAGGGAGCCGGATGTGGGACGCGATCCCGGGTCTCTGGGATCACGACCTGAGCCGAAGGCAGCTGCCCAACCAACTGAGCCACCCAGGCGCCCCTATATCTGCTTTTCTAAGATATATTTGGTTTTTACCTATATAATTGCTTTATCTCTTTGGTGACTGAAAAAACTTATTTAAAAATCATTTTGAAATTGTTTTGTTACCTGCATTTTGTTGGAAATGAATTGGCCTCTTGATTTTTTTAAAAAGATTTATTTACTTATTTCAGAAAGAGAGAGAGAGAGAGCGAGCACTTGAGAAAGCACAATGTGGGAGAGGGGCAGAAAGAGAGGGAGAATCTCAAGCAGGCTCATGCCCAGTCCAGAGCCCAACATGGGGCTTGATCCCATCATCTGTGATCTTAACAGCTGAGCCTCAAATTACCATAGGACATGGACTCTTAGACTTCAATTTCAGTCCTCAACTAGCTGAGAGGTGCCAAGTGGAGGGACCACCAAGTTTTAAGGTTCTTTTAAGAAGTGTAAAATCTTCTATAGTGTCTGCTTTCATATCTTCAGTTTAGTTCCCTACCATGTACTTTCAGTCTTGGTTATCTTGCAAGGATTAAACAGCATCCTTTCTTATCACTGTATTTTTCTTTCTTTCTTTCTTTCTTTCTTTCTTTCTTTCTTTCTTTCTTTCTTTCTTCCTCTCTCTCTCTCTCTTCTAGATTTTTTAAAATTTATTTGAGAGAGAGTGTGAGCATAAGTGGGGGATGAGGGAGAGGACGAGGGAGAAGTAGGTTCACTGCTGAGCAGGGAACTCAATGTGGGGCTTGATCCCAGGAACCCAGGATCAGGACCTGAGCCAAAGGCAGACATTTAACTGACTAAGCCTCCCAGGTGACCTTTGCTGTGTTTTTCTTATTTTGTTCCTAATCCGCAAAGCTTTTTATTTTTTTAGGTATATCTTTCAAAAATATATTTTATCATTTCCACAGATGACAAAGTCTCACAAAAAGTTTTTAGTACAAAGAAATTAGTCAGATTAAATGACTTAGTAGGACAAACCACTTCTGAGTATAGAATTGGAGTTCCATCTAAACTGAAAAACAAAACAAAACAACAAAAACCCAGTTGAGGGGGCGCCTGGGTGGCTCAGTTGGTTAAGCGACTGCCTTCGGCTCAGGTCATGATCCCGGAGACCTGGGATCGAGCCCCGCATCGGGCTCCCTGCTCGGCGGGAAGCCTGCTTCTCCCTCTCTCAGTCCCCCTGCTTGTGTTCCCTCTCTGGCTGTGTTTCTCTCTGTCAAATAAATAAAATCTAAAAAAACAAAACAAAACAAAACAAAAACCCAGTTGGTTTGCCACAGATGGCGTGCTTGAGGTGAAAACAGGGGAAAAAGTTTCAGAGGTTGAGACAGGATTGGTTTTTTTGCCTTCGATTGCTCCATCACCAGAGGCACCAGGCTGTGTAAGCAAGACTGATGTATAGGGATCCTCCTTTAAGAATGTTGATTGTCTGGGGCACCTGGGTGGCTCAGTTGGTTGAGCGACTGCCTTCGGCTCAGGTCATGATCCTGGAGACCTGGGATCGAGCCCCACATCAGGCTTTCTGCTCGGCGGGATGTCTGCTTCTCCCTCTCTCAGTCCCTCTGCTTGTGTTCCCTCTCTGGCTGTGTTTCTCTCTGTCAAATAAATAAATAAAATCTTAAAAAAAATAAATGCCACTGAAATTCAAGTAATAGTTAATAATTGAAATGCAGAGTTAAAGGTGAACGTTAGTGTATGATTTTAAAATGCTATGATTTTTGTAGATCAGGTAATAGCTTAAGAATAGTTTATTTATTTATTATTTAAAATTTTACTTTTCAGATTTTATTTGACAGAGAGAGTGCACACAAGCAGGGGGAGCACCAGGCAGAGGCAGAAGCAGGCTCCCCACTGAGCTAGGAATTCAGTGTGGGACTCCATCCTAGGACCCTGAGATCATAACCTGAGTCAAACACAGATGCTGAACCAACTGAGCCACCCAGGCATCCCTAGTTTAAGAACAGTTTAGTACAACTGATTGCTCTCTCTGAATCTGTTCACAGATTATTTAGGGTTTTCCTATTCTGTTCATTGGAGGTATAGAAATGTGGTAAATATTAGGAAATGTAGTTTGAGTCAATAGTAAAAAAAATGATTTGAATTTAGAAATGTAGAAATTGAGCTGTTCTCCCTTAAGCAGAAATACTCTTCTTTGCTGGTCAGTCATAGAAAAGGATCTCGTAGTGTTAGCCTATTAACTCATCTGTTTGGGCTCATATGGTTTTATTTCATAATTGTCTTTACAAATACTTGATTAGAAACTGAGGGTAGGAATGGGGGCTGGAGGAGCTGGAAAAGGCATGTTCTTTGTAAAGATTTAGGTAAATGTTAACTGAATTAGATATTTTGTTGATGAAAGAATTTTTATTACAAGATACTCTCAATGTTCTAATGTTTCAGTCCTTAAGTGTTTATTTAAAGAATATTTTCTAAAATTAGGGTAAAATTCTCTTTTCATTTTATGAAAGGTTTGTAACCAAATTATTAGAAGACCTCATCTTCTTTGTGGCTGATGTACTTAATAATGGACAAGAAGTTCTGGATGTGGTTATCACTAAGCCAAACCGAGAACGTCAAAAATTAATGAGGGAACAAAACATATTGGCACAGGTGAATGTTTTCATATACTACATTTACATATTAATTTTTTTGAATTACAGCATCAGGGAAGTTCTTGTGTTAGTTAACTATTGCTGTGTAACAAATTACCCCAAGACTTCGTGGTTGAAAACAATAGATACTAGTTATACAGTTTCTGGGGTTTAGGAGTCTGGGAGTGGCTTAGGAATCTGAGAGTGGCTTAGGTGGGTGGTTCTTGCTCAGAGGCTTCTATAAGGTAGCCTGTCAAGGTGTTGGCCAGGGCTGCAGTCATCTCAGGCTTGAATGGGAGATGATTCCCTTCCCAGCTGACTCCCGTGAGCCTCTAGTAGGATTGCCTCAAGACTAGAAAGCTTCTTTAGAAATGAGGAGTCCAAGAAAGAATAAGGGAAGGCACCTACATGGAAGCCACAGCCTCTTTTATAATTTAGTCTAAGAAGTAACATCTTAGCAGTTCTCCTGTGTGCTGTTAGAAAGGAGTCAGTAAATCCAGCCCACAGTTAAGGAGACAGGATTGCATAAGGGTCTGAATTCCAGGAGGCAAGGATCACTGTGGCCATCTAGAGATAGCCTCCTGCAGACCTCTCATGAAACCTACAGGGTCAGACTATTTCCAGAAGACCTGCTGGAATAACTTTCTAGGTAAAATTTCCTGGATAACTTGGAAAGTGCCTTTCACATCTACTTCCTACTTCCTGTCTCTCTTCCTTAGGAAAGTAGGGCAGTCTATTCATCAGCTCACAAGTGCTCTATACAATAATCTAGTTTTTTTCCTGGAAGTCTAGAGCTTCACCTAGGCTATGTCTTTCTGAAATTATTCATAACACAATAGTAAATTAATTTACTTCCTGATAATATGTACATATAGGCATGCCTACTTTTATGTGGTTTTTTATTTGGTTAATTGCTATACAAAGTAATGGGCTTCTGTGTTAATTAAGTGTGAACTCAAGGACAGAGACTTAAAAAATAAAAGAATTGTGTTATTAATATAGGTGTTCTTGTGGAGTTGGCAAAGGAGAACAGTAGACATATTAATATTCCATAACTGTTTGAAAATATAAAATCAACATTTCTCTCAAAGAAAATAATTGTTGCAAATCTAATGAGACAAAGGCTTTTCTGACATTAACATTCTTTTGTATAAAACATTTGATTTCAAGGACTTGTAGGGCCTTAAATGATTTATTAATATTATTTTAACCAACATATGTCTAATATTTTATTTCAATATTTTAAAATTTAAAATTCAATGTTTAGTGAATGTAAAATTATTGAAGGAAAGTTGAGATTTGTACTGCAGTTCATGAACTACAAAAGATGATTCCTTTCTATTTTGCTTTCTTGTATTGATAGTCATGCCCTTGTGTAGGTGCGCTTTCATAAACAATTTACTCCTCCTCCTGGCTCATCCCTAGGTGACCTTACCTCCTCTCCTGCTTCCTCAAAGAGTTAGATTCCTCAGTGCTTTTTCAGTATTTCCCAGCTGCTAACCTTGGTAAGATGTGAGTCTTTACATATCAACAGCTGCTCATGTGGCACTTTATTTATTTGAATCCTGATACATTCATTGATTTGGAGACATCTTTATGTACCAAGAACAATAAATGAACTCTTTCCGAAAGAGATTTGGAAGCAGTACTTGGAGGTAGTTTTCTGATGTCAATCTCAGATGAAAAGTAAATGTGTTCTTTATATTATTTTGATTTTAGAAAGTTAGAGAACACAATGAAGTAATTATAAAGCCCACAGAAATGAAATTGTTTTTAGTCCCTTTGATTATGTTCATGTGATATCTTTATAATTTAAATTTAATTTAAGTTTTTAAAGGTTTTATTTATTTATTTGAGAGAGAGAGAGAAAGAGAGAGCATGAGCAGGGCAAGAGCAGAGCGAAAGGGGAAAGCAGGCTCCCTGCTCAGCAGAGAGCTTGATGCAGGGAGATCCTGAGATCTTGACCTGAGCCAAAGGCAGATACCCAGCTGAATGAGCCACCCAGGCATCCTTGTATTTCTTATTTTAATAAAATATAATTTCTAAACAAAATTAAGTATTTTATTTAAAAGTTTTTATCAGTTTAGGAAATCTTTATTTTTTTTTATTTCTTAATATCTTGGTTCTGTATCCTAAATCTTTTTCCTTTACATGAATTCTACTCAAATATTACAAAAGTGTTTTTGAGTCAATATTGAGTATATTTGTAAAGTATACACCTCTATTCGTCAAAATAGGTGGTTGTTTTTTGTTTTTGTTTTTTCCTGATAGGTATTTGGGATTCTCAAAGCACCCTTTAAGGAGAAGGCAGGAGAAGGCTCAATGCTGAGACTTGAAGATCTGGGGGATCAAAGATATGCTCCCTACAAGTATATGCTGAGGCTGTGTTACCGTGTGCTGAGACATTCACAGCAGGACTACCGGAAGAATCAGGTTGGAGGCCGCCATCTTTGCCTCTGTTTAACGTTTTTGTTAAAATTCTTTGCCTCTGTTTAACATTTAAAGCAAGGGCAAGGTTCTTTGGTTACTGTTATAAAATACATAAAATAGGATTGGGAATTTCACTCTGTAATCAAATGTTTTATATTGACAACACACAAAAACGACCCAAAAATACTTATTTTTGTGCAAACATATGTATTTATTCTTCCGTGTACAATTAGAATCTTTGGTAGAAGATGTCTGAGGTCTTCATGCATGGTATTAGCTTTTGCTAGGCAGGAGGCATGCTGGATGTGTTACATAAAGAGGAGGAGACCTTTCTTGATATTTCTAGGAATGTGTGAGGCTCCACATCATCGCGTGTAGGCCAAAGAGCTCCTTGTCTGGTGGTAAAGACGTGGCAGGTATATCTGAGACATAAGAGAAGGCAAAATGGGGACACAAGAGAGAAAATGTAGCATTTGGGAATTCAGAAGAGAGAGAGAGCTCAGTGAGGCTGGGGGAGCCCAGGGAGGGTGCTTGGAGAAGGAAGTATTTGAGTAGGATGAGACTCATTTTTTTTCCCTAAAAGATTTTATTAATTTAAAAGAGAGAGAGAGAGAGAGAGAGAGAGAGAGAGAGAGAGAGAGAGACAGCACGGGAGGTGAGAGGGAGAAGGAGACTCCCTGTGGAGCTGAAAGCCCAATGCGGAACTCAATCCAGGGACTCTGAGATTATGACCTGAGCCCAGGGCAGTTGTCCAACTGACTGAGGCACCCAGGCGCCCAGGACTCATTTTCATAAATTGTATGGGAACAGGAATTTCAGTGAAGAAGGGTCTATGAAGAGAGAGTCATGGATGCTAGAAAGGGCAGTTTTGTCCCAAGATAGTCCTAACTGGAGGACAAGGAACCAGAGCTCTAGCAAAAAGTTACCAAGGGCAAGTGAAATTTCATTTCAGTCTCATTTTTATCTGAAAAATATACAATATTTTGCAGTGTGTTTAATAATATGCATTTGTTTAACTTAAAATTATTTAAAACTAATTATCGTTTCCTCAATTAGCACCCTCTGTTTCTCTTAGCCACTTTGGGAGAAGAATGTGGACTCAGTAAATTTCGTTAACAGTTTTGTGGGAAAGAGAGGGCTGGTGAGGCAGGTTGGGCTGAGCCGCGTAGGCCAGGATGTCAGGCCTAGAAGGTGGCATTTATTTGGGAATAGTCAGTAGTGTTTATTGAGTGCTTACTCCCTGCCAGACCCATTTCCAAGCACTTTTCATAACTTAACTCAGGTAACACTGAGTTAAGATGAGGAAGTGAAGCACAGAGAGGTTAAATAATTTGCCAGAGATTACACAGTGCTAACACCGGAGCCAGTATTGAAACCCAGACTCTTAATTATCACATTTTGTCTCTTAGTAGTTTGAAAGTTTTTTTGCAAGAAAAAAGAATTTGCTTAAAAAAAATATGTTAAAATACATTGGCTTTGAAATTCTATTTCAAGATTGAAGAAGGGTCTAAAAAGAACAGGTAAAACAGACTAGTTAGAAGGTAAATAATATGACAAGGAGCAAAAGAGTGAGGAAGGGGACAATATAAACAAATCCTTAAAGACTTCTAAATATAATCCTATTATAAACAGCCTTTCCTTCCAATTGGAAATACTGCCATTGGAATTATTTCCCCCAGCTTCCCTGCATTCCATTAAAATGGAAGAAAAATCAAGTTCCAGAACATTAAATGGTGGACCTTCAAGCACTCAGAGAATTGATGTCCCAGAACTCCCCCAATATCAAGGCCTATGTTATTCTCTGGGGGTCTGAGGTGGAGATGGGGGCTAGAGGTTGTTCACTGTATGCCACCTAGCCTCTTTTGTCTTCTTGGGTCTGGAAGGATAAGCCACCATTCCACACGCATGAGCAGTGCTGTGTTAGAGAGCTTGAATAAATTGAAGAAACCAACAGGTCTAAAGAATGTACCCAGTGCTCTGAGTCCCATGAGCTCAGAATGTATGCCATTCTTGATTGTGCTCAGCTTTTGGAGGGGTCCCAGAGACCTACATTCTATACCACTGCCCTGGCTTCAGTGCTAGATCTCCTTGGGTGTGGTTGTTCAGCTGCTCCCTAGTAGATTCCCTGGGCAGCACATCTTAACTGATGTCCTTTCTTCATCTGGCACACAAAGTTTTTTCTTACTCCTTTTAGTCTTAGCTGGGGACTCCTGTGCCTAATGTGTTGAGGTGTGTGCAGTTTCTCCTCTCAACGCATTCATCTTTCTGATAAGTGGAAACATATGCACATGCACACACGCATGCTTGCACGCGTGCGTGCGCGCAC
The DNA here is from genome assembly GCA_004023965.1 of Spilogale gracilis. Lineage (NCBI taxonomy): Eukaryota > Metazoa > Chordata > Mammalia > Carnivora > Mephitidae > Spilogale > Spilogale gracilis. The sequence goes on along the minus strand of PITA01008047.1, from coordinate 72,757 downwards.
ACACACACACACACACACACACACATCTGCTCCTCTAATTCTTCTTCTTTGTTCTTGGTTCACCTGACCCAGGCACATCACTACTCCAAGTAAATGATTATTCACTTTAGGGGACCTGGTTTCTGGGTTTCTTTAGAGCATATGACTGTGGGGGGCACTCTTTCTCTCTTTTGGGATGTCTTCTGAAGATGTAGATTACTGAGATGACAAAAGAGTAGAAGAATCGCCAACATCCCTGGGGGTTAGATTTTATTTTCCCCTATGTCATGCATGCTCCAACTCAGTCTCAATGTTAGTTGAATCATGTTATTCTCATTTCTTTGGAATCAAGAATGCTTTTTGTTAAGCATAGAACAGCTTTCTGATGTTTTTAGAACATAATTTTAAAATATAAGTAGAAATACTTTCTACTTTTTGCATAATTACCTTGTTTTCCTTTACTCTCATCTGCATTGTACAGAGTCCTAAGAGGGAGTTCTTTTGTGACTTAGTGCTAACCCAAGTCTTTAAGGCTGAGTGTCTGCTTATCATTATTTATAGAATTTGGTGACAGCCTCTAACTTGATCTGATTCTTTATCAGGCTCTTGATCTATTTGTCAAATATCTTGGAGGTTTGCCTTATACTAGGGTATGAATACAAGAGTCATAAAAGTATATAAATCGATACATGTCTTTCAAATGATGCACTAGCAGAAAACATTTACTTAACTGGCTACCCAATATAAAGCTATCATTTTGAAATGCCACAAAAATCACTGCTTAGAATATGATTAGATTTGTGTAACCTGTATCCTTTTCAAGGAGTAGCTAGGTTCCAGTAAATTTTACCTAAGGCAGAAATACTATCTAATCAGTGGATTTGCATATCATAGAACCAGAGATATATTCCCCAAGGAGAATCCCCAAGAATTTGAAGTGAGAGCTATGGACTGTGGAAGGGGTTAGTTACAGGTCTATCTAATGTTGTGTGGGATTCTTTGTTGTGTGGGATTCATACAGGACATGAGCAATGGTGGCTTGGAATATAGGAAAGTCAGTGTGAAGACTGAGGAGCAGATTAAATCATGCATGATTGAAACTCCCTGGCTTTTTCTTGCTCTTAGAATAACACTTTGGTCCTTTACCCTGGCTCACAAGTACCTACCTCTCCAACTTCAGCTCTTATTTCCTCCTTAACTTACTATCCTGTAGCTACTTGGGCCACCTTTGTTTATAGAACACAAAGAGTATGTGTTCTGTCCCCTCCTTTTGATCATTCCCTATTTTCCATCCCACCTCAGATATCACTTCTTCTGCGTCTGTCCCATCTGAAGTTGCCACCATTCGCCATCCCTTTGTTTCACTTCACTTATTAGCATATTTATTATCTCATCTACTGCCCTGTTTTCATAGTGGGAGGTAGGCTCATGTTTGCCACCATATTTATGCCTAGTCTCTCAAAGAGCCTAGAATGTCGTAGGCTTTCAAAAAGTATTTATGGGATGAATGACATGGCCACTAAAGTGATTGGTTAATTATATTATCTTGTTTGATAGCTTTTTAAGATTAAAAGTGGTATGGAATTTTATCTTTATTTTAAAGGGAAGATAGATTCAGACATGTACAAAAAAGAAATCCCTGCAAGTCAGCCTGGGCTCTTCATGTAACATTATAGATGTCATGCCTCATGAACAAAATGTCAGAGAGTCATTTTCTTTCTGTAATTTTGATATAATCAGTAGTTATGACTTTTAGTGCAAGTTAGAAGGGCCTCTGTTAGGCAGGTAAAACTTACCATGTCGAAAGAAATTGTTATTTTAACTAGGTTTATTTTTGTTTTTCCCACCTATGCTTTCAGAATGTAAGCATCCACATGAAATATTTCTAAGTATATAATTTTCTATTATGATTTAAATTAGACATATGCTCATATGTTTTAATTTCCTTTCTCAAAAAGCCATATTTATTGAAGGATTATTGCTTTTCTTTTCACAATGCATTTGAGTTTTCCTGTTATGAATAAATTAATCAGTGTTGCTGACTCTAATAGAACCTGTTATTTCTAAGCTGTTTGGCAGCACATTCTGACAGTCTTTCTTCTTTGCAGGAATATATTGCTAAGAATTTCTGTGTCATGCAGTCCCAGATTGGCTATGATATTTTGGCAGAAGACACCATCACAGCTTTGTTGCACAACAACAGAAAACTACTAGAGAAACATATCACAGCAAAAGAAATAGAAACATTTGTCAGTTTACTTAGGAGAAATCGTGAGCCAAGGTTTGAAGTTGTTCATGCAGTATTCCTTACTAGTGGGGATTGTGCTTTATTTTTTGCAAAAGAGCTTTTTGCTTTATTTTTAGAACATTTTAAAAGTTGGAATTCTTTTTTTAAAAGATTTGTTTATTTGAGAGAGAGAGGGAGAGCACCCACATGAGTGGGGGAGGGGCAGAGGGAGAGGGGAGAGAGAACCCTTAAGCAAACTCCCTGCTGAACATGGAGCCTGATTGGGGAGGGGAGGTGGTTTGATCTCATGACTGTGAGATCGTGACCTGAGCCGAAATCAAAAGATGGACCCTTAAGTGATCGAGCCACTCAAGCACCTCTTAAGGATCTAATTAAGGATTTAATAACACTCCTATTTCAAAAGAGGATCTAAGTTTAAGGTATTAAATCCTTAAAAGTTGGAATTCTTTCACATCACTAACTTTCATGGATAAAATTCTGTTGGGTCTGCTCTTGTAATAATTATGAATCTAGAGTTATTACTTCATAGGAAATTAAAACCTTTTATAGACATATTTAATTATAAGTGACTTTCATTAAGATCATTTATGTTTTTATAGCAATTCTAGTTTTTAAAAATATTTTCATATACATTGTCTTATTTAAGTCTTTGTACATTTCCATGAGGTATACTGGTTGTGTATTATTGTTATATTATCAATATATTATATTATGATAAATTATTATACACATTTTAGAGATGAGAAAACAGAAGCCTGGATAGCAATTTGTATAAGAATACACCAATATAAGGAATATTACTATAATAATGTAATTACTTATGACTAATATTATGGTAATATTCCTTACTATTGGGATAGTCCATCAAATTCACTTTCTTTTTTTATTTTAATTTTTTTATTATGTTCTATTAGTCGCCATACAGTACATCATCAATTTTTGATGTAGTGTTCCATGATTCATTGTTTGCGTATAACACCCAGTGCTCCTTGCAGTCCATGCCCTTCTTAATACCCATCACCAGGTTCACCCATCTCCCCACCCGCCTGCCCTCTAAAACCCTCAATTTGTTTCCTGGAGTCCATAATCTACCATGGTTCGCCTATCCCTCTGTTACCCACCCCTTCATTTTTCCCTCCCTTGTCCTAATGTCCTCTGTGCTATTCCTCATGTTCCACAATTCTCTTGCATCATGCTGCTTTATCTGGGAGACATGATTGCAGAAAAGTCAAGCAGACTGACAGTTTTCTTTCCTAATTAGCACAGCAAATAAATGTTAGAAAGTAGGCCATGTTCGCTTATGTTGACTGTGCGCTGTTTTCCTGTTTTACTTGGTACAGCATTTGCTTTTGTCTGCTTTTGTTTTGTTATCCAGTTCTTGGAGAGTCTCATTTTAGAGCAGATAAATGATTTTCTAAACATAACAATTCACAGTGCTAATGGGGGGAGTATCACCAAATAAATAGAAGCAAACTTAGATCCTCTTTTGAAATAAGAGTGGTATTAAACACAAATAATTGGATGTTTAATTTGCTTCTAATGATGCAATAGCTAAGCAACATATTAAAAATTGTTGCATGGAGGTATTAAAAATAGGTCTAAAAACTTACTTTTATTATATCCCGGAGGATATTTTTATTGTGCTATTTTATGAAATGCCTTTTCTTAGTGTTCAATTTATTTTTTTTCTCTTGCCAGGTTTTTGGATTATTTATCAGATCTGTGTGTTTCTAATACCACCGCCATACCTGTAACTCAAGAACTCATCTGTAAATTTATGTTGAGCCCAGGCAATGCAGACATTCTCATTCAAACTAAGTAAGACCAGAGAGGGGAGGAATCTTTTTCTGTTCATTATTTGTAAGCATTGTAGCTCCTGTCATATTTGTGAGTTAGCTTCTTAATTGATTTTGTATGCATAATTTATTTCCAGGCTGGTCTCAATGCAAGCAGACAACCCCATGGAGAGTGCCATCCTCTCGGACGACATTGATGATGAAGAGGTTTGGCTGTACTGGATTGACAGCAACAAGGAACCTCATGGCAAAGCTATCAGACACCTTGCTCAAGAAGCAAAAGAAGGCACCAAAGCTGATTTGGAAGTTCTTACCTATTATAGGTAAAGAATCATAATTATCCATTTTACATATTCATTGAAAGAAGATTCTCTGAAACCTCTAAAAGTCAGGTATCTAGGAAGAGGAAATTTAAAAAGTCATGTCAAAACTAAGCTAGAGAAAATATATAATATTACTTAAAGTCTTCAAAATAAAAGGGAACATCTGTGTTTTCCACCTATACAACGTGCGTTTTCTAATTTTTTTTTTTCACTAATTTGGAATGGATGTGCAGCAGAGGGCTTTTTCCTGTGATCGATTCATATTAGATGAGAGAAATGTTGGGATCATGGTGTTGGCTTGAGGGATGGAGCTGAGCTGGGTGTGTTGGTCCACCTACAGAGGGGGCCCCTGGGGAAAGAAACCAGTAGGAATGTAGATAGTGCTCAGGACTATGTGGACACCTCGGGCTGAAAAGAAGCCGGTATCTATAGTTAATGAAAGTTCAGTAGTGGGACTTAGCAGCAGAAGTCGCCATGGTAATTGCCAGAAGTTGGTATGTTGGGAGCAAGAACCTAGCTAGTGTCTTTGAGTTTAAGGTATAGAAACCTCTGACGGATGTCTTTGGGAAAACTTGGGCTCAGATGACAGAGACCTGAGAAAGGCTGAGCATGCCTCGTGTTCCCTGATTTCTATAGGTATTGTAACAAAGCCAAGGCTAATTCTTGATCTCAGAGGTTGTTGAATCCAACTGTAACTGATGCCATTTGGATAAGTCACATTTGGTTTGAGAACTGAGTGAATCTAAAGTTAGAGTGTAGCTCGACATTAGGGCCAGAGCTGAGTGGGAATGGGAAGGTGAGATGGTTTTTGTGTGTGCTGTTATCCATAGCCTTCATGCTTACTGTACTTAGAATCCTAGGAAATAAAAAATGGAGAGCCCAAAGACACTTTTTTTTTTTTTTAAGATTTATTTATCTGAGAGAAAAAGAGAGGGAGGGAGAACAAGCAGGGGGGAGGGGCAGAGGGAGAGGGAGAAGCAGACTTCCTACTGAGCAGGGACTCTGATGCAGGGTTCAATCCCAGGACCCTGAGATCATGACCTGAGCCAAGGGCAGATGCTTAACCAACTAAGCCATTGAGGCGCCTCTTGCAATGACACTTCCCACCAGACACATGTTGCTGGAACAAGTAAGAGAAATTGACGTAGAGACAATTTCATGTATTTGCTGTCATTTGAACACTTCCTTTGCTACTGAAAAAATTTGACTCTGGTGTCACAAACACTTGGAAATTTCAGTGTTTTATAAAAGTAGATAGTAGATACCAATTGATACGGTGCTGTTTAAGAACTTTATCAAGAGAAGACAGGAGTGCCTGGGTGGCACAGTCGGTAAGCGTCTGCCTTTGGCTCAGGTCATGATCCTGGAGTCCTGGGATCGAGCCGCACATCGGGCTCCCTGCTCTGTGGGGAAGCCTGCTTCTCCCTCTCTCCCTCCCTCTGCTTGTGTTCCCTCTTTAGCTGTGTTTCTCTTTGTCAAATAAATTAAATCTTTTAAAAAAAAAGAAGACAAATAATGTAGTATGTTTCATATTTTTAAGGTATCAGCTAAACCTCTTTGCAAGGATGTGCTTGGATCGCCAGTATCTGGCCATAAACCAGATTTCTACGCAGCTCTCTGTGGATTTGATCCTGCGGTGTGTGTCCGATGAGAGCCTGCCCTTTGACCTCCGGGCATCTTTTTGTCGCCTCATGCTCCACATGCATGTTGACCGGGATCCCCAGGAGTCCGTGGTACCTGTTCGCTATGCCAGGCTCTGGACAGAAATTCCTACAAAGATCACAATTCACGAGTATGTTTGGAAATATTTCCTGAGCACTTTCAGTTCAGTAGATGAACTCAAAATCAAATGTTCAGCTTTGAAATGAGTATATGGAAGGGCATATCTGTGTTGAAACTCAGTCTTATTTTTTTTTACTGCTTTTATTTTTTTATTATTTTTTTAAAGTTTTAATTTTAATTTCCATTAGTTAACATACGGTGTTATATTAATTTCAAGTGTACAATATAGTGATTCAACACTTCCATACCTCACCCTGTGCTCATCCCGACACATGCATGCCATCCTCCCCATCAACCTATTTAACACTCTCCCCACCCACCCAGGTTGTTAGTCTTTCAATCACAAATAAGATACTCTTTTTGGAGTATCTTAGAGTAAAATGACAACTCTTGATAATAGAAACATCATTCTGGAAACCAGTAAGCAGAAATAGTATTTATAATAGGAGTAACAATTTTTTAGGTGCTTAATATTGTGATAGAAACATTTAGAAAAATTAAATAAGCTACCTAAACTTAAGAAGCTGGGAGGTTAAAATATAAAGTATAAAATTATTTTCCTATTTTTGAATGATTGCAATCAATTTAACTTGCTTTATATTCTTTCTTTCTAGATATGATTCTATAACAGACTCTTCCAGAAATGATATGAAGAGGAAATTTGCACTGACAATGGAATTTGTTGAAGAATACTTGAAAGAAGTTGTAAATCAGCCCTTTCCTTTTGGAGATAAAGAAAAAAACAAACTGACATTTGAGGTATTTAATATAACAATTAATTTGTGAGGTTATTCAGTTTCCCTGTCAAAAATTAGTTACATTGAGCATCAAAGATTTTTTTCCTCCTGATATTTAGGATGTTTTTGCATTTGGGTAGTTTAGTTAATGAGTATATAATTCCCTCTGCCATTGATTGAAAGACAGATTTTATGCTTTAATTAGACCTGATGTCCAATACAAAATATTCAGTTTATAATTATCTGTTACCTTCTATTTTCCTGGATTGTGGGGCGGGGTTTCATTTATCTGTGTAAGTTTTATTGCATTTCATGAACAAAGACAGTTTGCATACAATGTAATTTGTTTGGATACATTTTTACCCCCATCTCCACGGAAGTGAAATTTTTAGCCTCATTAAACTGAATTGTGAAATACCTTTGGTTTTAATATCACTTGGGGGATATAGTGACAAACTAGGGAAGAGATGACATTACTTGATACCTGGTGTATTAGGTATCTACTGGTCTATAACAGATTACCTCCAAACTTAACCCAAAGCAACAAGGATTTATTATTTTACAGTCTGTGGGTCAGGAATCTAGAAATGCATGGTTGGGTGGTTCTGGCTCAGGAATTCTCATGAATCCCCGAAACTGTTGACTGGGGTTGCAGTTATCTCTGGCTAGATGACTGCTGCTAAGCTCACTCATGTGTAACTTAGTGGTCATACTCCTTACTGGCTGTTGACCAGAGGCTTCATCTTTATGCCATGCGGGCCTTTCCATAGGCTGCCTCTATCCTTATGGCATGGCACCAGAGCAAACCATGGGAGAGAGAGAGAGCCTGAGATGGAACTTGCAGTCTTCTCTAACCTAATCTTGGAAGTGGCATGCCATTACTTCTGCTGTATTCTGTTTGTCTGGCACATAGCCCATGCTTGGTGCAGTGTGAAAAGAGACCACATTTTGGGGACCATATTGGATTCTGGCTGTCATAGCTAGAATGTCTTACAGTGTCTGGAAGACCACAAAGCAGCATAGGTAGCAAATGATTTCTGGACGAATTCCTGTATAATACCCATTTATTAAAGTAATTCACTAACGTAACCATTCATTAAGTGATATCCTACTGACTAAAGTAAGTTAAGGTTTAGTTAAGTAAATCATTCTAATGTAAATTTCTTTAAATACCCTGATACACCTAAAATCTTCTCTTTTTGGCTTCCTTGCTGGCTGTGGACCAGATACTACATCTTGTCATCTGAGCTTTCTTTTTTTTTTTTTTTAAAGATTTTATTTATTTGACAGAGAGAAACACAGCCAGAGAGGGAACACAAGCAGGGGGAGTGAGAGAGGGAGAAGCAGGCTTCCCGCCGAGCAGGAAGCCTGATGTGGGGCTCAATCCCGGGTCTCTGGGATCATGACCTGAGCCCCTGAGCCGAAGGCAGTCGCCCAACCAACTGAGCCACCCAGGTGCCCCTCATCTGAGCTTTTGAGAGAGATGGCAAACTGGCCTTATTTGGATTTAATTATAAACTTGAATAAATCAGAGTTCAGTGGTTGCTTTTGAAGGCACTTTAGTTCCTAGGTATTAAAGAATTAGAATATTTAGAAATACCTGCATCAATTTAGATAATATAAAAAAAGATCAATGTTAATTTCAGGGGTGCCTGGGTGACTTAGTCAGTTAAGCATCTGACTCTTGATCTTAGCTCAGGTCTCGATCTCAGGGTCATGAGTTCAAGCTCCCCATTGGGCTTCATGCTGGGCATGGAGCCTACTTAAAAAAAAAATCAATATTAATTTCAGTTTGTAATTTTTTGTTCGTTTCTTTCCCACCCCCCTCCCCCCACTTTTTTTTTATTAAGGTGGTCCACTTGGCTCGGAATCTTATTTACTTTGGATTTTATAGTTTCAGTGAATTGTTAAGACTAACAAGAACACTTCTGGCTATCCTGGATATTGTACAGGTTCCTATGTCATCGTATTTTGAAAGATTAAGCAAATATCAAGATGGAGGTAAGAATTTTTGAGAAAAATTATGATCTCTTTGGAGGTAAGATAAAAACAAATCTGTGGAGAAATGGTTGTTGACATGCACCTGCTAATATATGTGTACAAATTAAAAGTGATTCTGTAATAGGACTAAGTGAGAATACGCTGGATTTATAAACTTTATTCTCTGTTTTTAAATTAAAAATTTGGAAGAAAAACTCATATATCAGTGAATTCCATCTTTGACAACCAATATTATGGTGAATCCATTAGTGAAAATATTATGTGTTTAAAAAATAAAAACATCTTAATATTTGTGGATCATCTTGGTGTGTGTCATATGCTGGCTATCCTTTACAGCAGGGCATAGAGAAATGCAAAGAATTAGAATAGTAATGGTCATACTATGGTCATACAGAGAAGCAGTGACTGCAAAACCAGTGGGAGGAAACAGTATAGTGAAGTGGATGAGAGAATGGGCTTTTGAGTCACCGTGCTGTATTCAAATCCTGCCTTTACTATTTATTCCCCTAGGCAAGGTACTTATCTTTTCTAAAAGTTTCTCTTCTCATCTGAGATGTGAAGATGATAATAAATAGTATCTTCCTCACAGCTTCCTTGTGAAAATTTATACAATGTATTCAATGTACTTAAAATAGTGCCGATCTCATAATTCAATAAAAAAAATTTTTGTGGTGATTTTCTAAGGTTGGATACCTTGCAAACAGTGAGAGGTAGAAAATTGTTTGCAGAGGGTATATTGAAGAATGTGTTCAAGATATACACCTGTGAGGAAGTGAGGAAGGTAGGATTGGGCATATAGAGTAGCTGATTCAGACTGCAGTTAAAACTGAGACATCAGCTGATCCTATAGGTTAGCTATAGAGCAGGGTAGCCCTTTTCAGCTGTCATAAATTAAGGTAAAGGTACTGAATTTTGTATGCATGCATCAGCCAAGCATTGACTGATGGCTTTATTATGGAGTGGGGTGTGAAACCTGGGTAGGGCAGTGTCCTTTGGCCAAGGGTCATTCTTAGTGAGAGACATCATGGGAGGTCAGCAAGTATGATGTTCCACAACTGGGAGAAAAGGTGCCTTAACTCTGAATAGAGGACCTGGGTAGAGCACAGTGTGTTCATGGCAGTGTCCACTACAGAGTTAAAAAGTAAAACCAGAAATGTAATTTCAGACTTAAGGAAGAAATATGTGGTTAAGCATTATAAATGAGGAACTTCTGGGTAGCTGAAGTAATTAATTACTGCTGCTTAAATCTCAATAATTTCTACATCTCCCAGAAATCTGTAGAGATCAATAAGAAGCAAATTTAAGCATATAAATCCCTCACCTTCAGGAGAACTATGAGACAGAGGACAATTCAAACTTCAAGTATAAGTAGAAAGGTAGCATCAGTGTTCGGTAGAGCTATCTCTCAAGTTCTCACTGCAAGCCTTTGCAGACAGTTAGAAGGTGTTGGGAAAACTGTGCAGAAGAGACGAGAAGGAATTGTGTGCAAATCACTCTCAGAAAGAAAGTCTGTGTCAAGTATTGACACAGAAAATATTGACAGAGGATCCAGGTAGAAAAGAGCACTGAGTAAGGAGGAAGGGGCTTACTAGTACACAGGTAGGAGCTGTGAAAATGCAGTGCTTCTAGAGATGAAGTGGGTTAATGTTCATCCCTAAGGATGAAGGAGAGTCATCCTTTAGAATTTTGTTGAAAGGAAAAAGAAGCAAAATGATGAAATCCTAAGTTCCACAAGATAAAACAAACAAACAAACCAAAAAATGGAAGGAAATGTATGTAATTCCTTTCCATTGCCACCCACCAAGAACTAGACTTTAAAGAAATTGCACTTTGCCACTCTGACAGGAGAGAGTGTTCTTGAACTGAAGGTTATATGAACTGGTTCATACTGTCAAACTTGTTCAAGAAATGCAGACATGAAATCAGTCCTTCTATATATGAAGCTATTTTAAGATCAAAATAGAATGGAGGAGAATAAAAACATTCCAGTTGATGGAAATTCTTCTCTGAAAACTAACCATGTAAGAGAAGAAAATTGTAACATGAGACTCTAAAGTGAATTAAGTATCTTCAAACAAAAATTGGGATATAAAAACCACCTTGAATCGTTGATTAAACAACAAGTTAGAAGTGGACCAAAAAATCAGGAGGAGACGAAATGAAAATTTATTGGACCCAGGAAAGAAATAGAATAAAATGGTAGACTTTATTCTTTTTAGATATAGAGACTAAATTACATTATCAAAAGAATAGATTTAAAGGAAGGTATAATATGCATCATTAAAGAAAGGCAGGAAAACAATGATGAGAATGTCAGTGATATGAAGAAACAAGAAAAAAGAGAGAAAATGGTTGAAATGGAAGAAAGGCAAAGAAGAACCATCATGTTAATAATTGGAGTTCCTCTGAAGAAGAAAATAAAACCATGGGATAGAGTTTATACTTAAAATTAAAGTCCAAGAAAACATTCTGTAACTAGAAGGTAATCTAAGTTCTTCATGGTGAAATTATCTGGAATGGTGATCTCTAACACACAACATGATAAAACTGTAATATATAGTGTATATTCAGAGAGAGTTGTGTTTGGGGGGAGGTGCTGTGAAACCAAATGGAGAAAATAATGAAAAGGTGAAAGATGCATTCTGTATATTCTTGCATCTTTTATACAAATTTAAAATTTTCCAAAAATAAAAGTCTATGAACAATATCTGAATGAAAGCAAAGGAAAAGCCAAGAACAACAATGGTAAATCAAAGAGCAGGAGACATGCCAGTGGTCTATCCTCTTTCTGTTTTCTGAATCTCACCAGTGAGAGGCTCTTCTTAACATTTCCAGAAGATACATAGGGCCTGAGAGGTCCATATTAAAGATGCTTCTTTGTATCATGCCTTTATAATCTCTAGTTTACTCTGAACTAAATCATTCTTTAACAGTTAGAAATTGATCTTCACTATTGATCTATTGGTCTCAATGCTCACAGTCTGCTTTCAGAGTTTTACTCTAAAGGAGAGTCTTATTTTTCCTGTCAAAATTTGCAAATATCTTGTTTGCACTCTCTGTCATTTCCATGTCTACCCTATAAGACACATTTTTTTTTTTACTGTAAGTTATTGTTCTCATTTTCTCATGGACTCTATTCACCTCTGGATTTCTTAACCATTCTATCAGCAATTTGAGAACCATTAATTCATTTTTTCAACAAGAATTTATTGAGTTACTATTGCATGCCAGACACTGTTCTACTCACTGGGAATAGAGAAGATAAAGTCTTTAGATACAAGGAGGACAGACAATTAATAAATACAGAGGCAGAGTCCCTCCCTTCTCCCTACTAGGAGAGACAGATAATAAACACATGAATATACACTGTAACATCAGATAATGCTATGAAGAAAAAGTGGGACAATATGGAAAGTCATAGAATAAGTGGGGAGGAGGCATAACAGACTGAACAACCTCTGACATTTGAGCAGAGACCTACATAGGTCAAGGAAACCAGCCCTGAGGCCAAATAAGCTCGACATGAGGGAGGAGTAGCTGGAAGGCCATTTGGCTGAGGTAAATGAGAAGGGGAAGAATAAGGAGAGAAGGTTGGAGAACCCTGGATTGTAGAGCCTTGCAGACCTGTGAATTTGAATTTTGTTATGAGTTTGATGCAGAACTTTTGGAAGAATTTGAGAAGGGATTGATATGATCTGATAATTTTGGCTGCTGAGTAAAAAATGGAGAATGCTGATGTGGGCATGGTGGTAGGAAGACCATAGTTAAGAGGCGTTTGGGGAATTGAGTGATGGTAAGAAACAGAATAAGAGTAGCAGAGTAGGGGAGAAGTGGATGAATTGGGAATTTTACAGTATTAACTGACAGGACTTGAATGTGGAATATGGAGGAGGAGAGTCAGAGATTATTCCTAGGTTTGAATTAACATTTGTATGAATGCCGTACTATTATCAAGGAAGGAAGGACTGGTAGATAAGGGGGGTTGGAGGGAAAATTTGGGATTTCTGTGTGGGACATTAGGTTTAAATACCTATTGGGCATCAAAGTAGAGATCTGTCGACACCTGGATATATGAGTGAAACTTAGGGTAATGTCAGTGTAGAAAATATTAATATGAGAATTAGTGTGTAGAAGACATTCAAAATATCAAACTGAATAAGATCACTTAGGGAATGCTTGTCGTTCGGGAAGAAATGAGGTCTCACGATTGAATCCTGGGACCTCCAACATTGAGCCATGAGTTGAGAGAAAGTGTCAGCAACGAGAGACTGGGACAGAGCAGCCAATGAGTAAAGAAGGACCCCAGGACAATGGGATATCTTGGAAGCCAGCAAAAAGTGATGCTAGATAATTTTAATTGTTTGTTGACTTATATAAATACACTTTCTACATAGTTAATATTCATCGAGTACTCTGTGTGCTAAGTGGCTTTGAATGGATTACCTCCCATGTAGTGTGATTCGTGCTTAACAATGACACAGTATTATTAAAATATGAAACACCATAATTTTACTCCAGTATTAAAATAAACTCATAGTAGTTTTTTTATAGTAGTTTTTATGAACCAATTATAATTCTCTAAGAAACTTTATATCGTATGGGTGGGAAATATCCTATATGTATCAGTATAAATGGAGACTCAGAGGTTTTTTGTTCCTGTTGAGACTCATATGTCTAGTAGAACAGTGTGTCTTGATTTGGGGAAGTACTTTTCCTAATTGGTGGAAAGGGGTTTGTGGATTTCAGCTAGACTTTTGGAATCTGAAAGAATGTGCTTATCTCCTTATGAGTATAACATACCCAAGAATTCTGTTATCCTCCTGATTTTTAGTGTATTGAAATTAATTTGAGTTTAAGGACCATAATTTCAAGATCCCTTCTTTTGATATCTGCAAATCAGGGAGTAAACTTTTTTTTTTATTCATTCCTATGATGAGGTACATATTACAAATGTGAGAAACATAGTTTGTTGCTAAGCATGATTTGATAACAGTTGTAATTGAATTACAGATATCTCTGAGAGTTATTATGTTGGGATTTCTTCCTTCCTCTCACCTCTAGAAATCTTTTTTGAGGAATTATTTTTGTTTTTACTAATATTGAGTGTTTATTTCATGTTAACTTATTTATTTATTTTTTAAATATTTTTATTTATTTTTTAAGATTTTATTTATTTATTTGACAGACGGAAACACAGCTAGAGAGGGAACATAAGCAGGGGGAGTGAGAGAGGGAGAAGCAGGCTTCCCGCTGAGCAGGAAACCTGATGTGGGGCTCGATCCTGGGTCTCCGGGATCATGACCTGAGCCGAAGGCAGTTGCTTAACCAACTGAGCCACCCAGGCGCCCCCATTATTAGCTTTTTAGAAAGTTTTATTTTAATGTACAAATATAGAAAAGCATATTCAGGGATATTAGTTAACTTGCCTAAGATGCACTAGTAAGTTAGCAACATGACTAAGAGTTAAACCATAAGAAATTAGTCTTCGTCTCATTTGTACCACTTGATTACTTATTAGTCCAATAAGCTAATATATATATATATATATATTTTTTTTCTTTTCTACTCTTCAGATTTATGGAAGAGTGATGATGACATAAAGCTGGATTTATCACATCTTTATTTGTCAGCCAAATCTAGACATAGTATATGAAGCTTGGGTGTGTCATGTTACTACTAATATTGAGCCAGATAATGTAAACTTAACGTTCTTCATCCAATGACTGATACCATTTGGGGCCTGTTGAGGTGCCTTAGTTATCCAGAGCTTCTGGAAGGCCATGACGATGTTGAGGTCTGTGGGAAGTGCCTAGTCAAGTGGGTATGCCTCAAAGACCAAGCAGGAAACACCACATTCTATTTCAGGAAAGCTTCATGTACAAACATGTGGGAAAACCACAGAAACCGGTACCTACCGTGAGGTAGTCCAGTGAGCTAATATTTTAGGAAAATTGTAACTGAGATTAGAATTTTGGTTCTTAAGTTTTTTTTTTTAAGTGTATAGATTCAGTCTCACAAATATGGGTATTTTTTAGGCTAAGTAAACAAAATACAGAGTTTAAAATAACAGGAAATTGGGACAAAGCAATGTCATATGCCTCTAGATGTGAGGCACTGAGAAGGACATAACATCACCTGAATTTTCTGACAGAAATTAAGAATTTCCAGCTATTGTGAAGAATTATTGTGAAGAGACAAGTAGAAATTGTGGGATATTTTATGGAACAATTGGCTTGAACTTTTAAAAAATGTCCATGTCAAAGGCTAAAAAACTATTCCAAATTAAAGGAGATAAAGGAGACATGACAACTAGATACAATATGTGATTTTAGATCAGGAGAAATATCATCTACAGAAGATTTTATTGGCACAATAGGTGAAATTTGAATATGGATTATACAATCCATATATATACAAGTAGGTTGTGGTAGTAGGTCAGATTTCTTGAATTTTATAATTGTACTGTGGTTATGTAAGAGGATGTCCTTGTTTTTACAGAATACAAGGTGAAGAATTGAGAGTCAAATGGTCAAGATGTCTGGAACTAACGCTTAAATAGTGCAGGAAAGATATATTTATGTAGGTAGAGAGAGACAGAGAGGGGATGCAGATAGAGCCGATTTTGTGAATCTCATAAAACTGGGCAGAAGGTATTACAATACAAGAGTTCTTTGTGTTATTCTTGCAGCTTTTCCCATAAATGTGGAAGTGTTTCAAAACAAAAAGTTAACAATGTAAATAGTTAGCCAAGTAGGAAAATGATTTATTATATATAAAATGACACTTCAAACCTAAAGCATTATCTTTGGTACTAGGAGGTGTGTTACTATAGCTGAGTTCTATTAGACTATAAATTCCTAACAAAGGTTCTATTAGACTCTAAATTCTTAACAAAAGAAGCAAGAGAGGACACATTTCTGGAATCTTCAAATGTGGAAACAGGCTTTTCAGGCCTGGGAAAAATTCCGGTGGTACAGGATGAGACAGAGGTTGATGCCAGAGAGGAAATCCCAGATTATGGAAAGTACCTGGTTGGGGGGCGGGGGGAGGAGAACTGTTGCATGAAAGGACAACTCATGGGAGCCATAGCAATGTGGCCACATTACAATACCCAGTGTATCATCATATTGGCTCTTTTATATTTAAGTAATCTGGGTTATATTTTCCTATTTTAGTTAACCTTATTCAATTGGAAGTCATTTGCAAAGCATGATTTTTTAAAAATAGGGAGTAATTTTATAAGCATTGTTTCTAGATGAACCAGTTCCTTTAAATAAGTGATAATAATCTTCTTTTCTCATACTGTGTCTGGAAAGTTTTGTGCAATCGAACCAGGTCTTTTTTTGATCCTTCTGATCTACTTACCACTTACTAATTCTGCTCCAGCACAGTTGGGGTTGGACATTCAGGGAAATGTGTTTGGTAGCTTTTTGGTAGGTCAGACCCAGCGGAGTGGAAGAGGCATGTCCAGGGGGAAAGGGCTTAGCGTTCCTGGAGTTGCATTTTGTGCGGGCCTCAGTGGCACCTGCCTTAAGGAGGGTGTGCCTCTGCAACATTTATTTGTGTTTCTGGGAAATCCTGTAGGTTTCGATGTCAGTGATTAGTGTTGGCGATTCTGGGGATGGCTGGCTTGGAAAGTGGCCATTCCCGACGTTTTCCTCTTCTAGGTCCTTGGGAACAGGGCAGCCCACTGTGTTATCCTCATTTAGAGTTGGTTGGGAGTCTGAATCTAGCCCCCAGGCTGTGACTGCTCACTATCACTGTGGCTTTCCGTTGGTATGCTCGGTAGAAATTGCTAGGCTCAGAAGCAGCTTTCATTTTTGCGCCTTTGAGGGGGCCCATTTCGAAAATGATGTAGGCGTGATCACATGGAGATGCTGGGAGCTGGCACTGTCCTGTCCTGGGCTATAGTAAAATAGAAGGTCCCGACTTTCGGAACCACCCATTCCATACCTTTCATTGGCTATGTACTCACTTACAAAAAGAAATACTGTTTTCAGACCAATGTGTTCACTCCCAGCAGGCTATACTGTTGAGTCAATTTGCTTTGCCTAATACCTCTCATTTGCTCTCAGTGATTTAGAATATGCAGGCACCATTTAGTGTAATTGATCTTTTGGGTGGAGAGTTTATGTCAAGCAGGGCTCTTTGTCATGTATAGAAGTGAAATGCCAATGCATATGCTGGCTGATAAGTCAGATATTTTCTTTTTTTTTAAAAAAAATTATTTATATTCAATTTAAGTGACATAGAGTGTATTAGTTTCAGAGATAGAATTTAGATTCATCAGTTACATGTAACACCCAGTGCTCATTCCATCAAGTGTCCTCCTAATGCCCATCACCCAGCTACCACCTCCCCCCGCCTCCCCTCCAGCAACCCTCAATTTGTTTCTTAGTCAGAGTCTCACGGTTTGTCTCCCTCTCTGATTTCATCTATTTTATTTTTCCCTCCCTTGCCCTGTGTTTATCAGTTTTGTTTCTTAAATTCCATATATGAATGAAATCATGTGATAATTGTCTTTCTTTGGCTAAGTCAGATGTTTTCTATATACCTTTGAAAGTACAGTATATTTAAAAAATGATACTTTTCTTCCTCTTTATGCCTGCTGAAGGATATACAATCCAAGGACTGATACTACTACTAATTAAGATCACTTTTTATAGCAGGGTGGGTATGTTTTGTTTTCCTAGAGAGTCATTCAAATATTTGGGAATAAATGTGAATACGACTTAACATTCTTCCAGTGAACAAATGATGTTGGCCTAGTTAGGGTGTCCAGGCCGAGACTGTCATCTCTTCACAATTGTCTCCCTGGCCTTGAACTCCCAGCAGTTTGAAAAGGTGATACATCAGAAAACTACCAAAACACCAAACAAGAGCTGAATAGTTTCTCGTCATCTTCTATCATTGCTTTTTTTACAACTTCAGATTCTTGTGGGTTTCCATAGTCAAGCCCTGAAATGTGGGCCAATTCCTAATCAGTGACCAGATAATCTCTTTGGTTTGTATACATGTGTTAGGATGTTGAAAATGGAAAATCACTACAAAAGTCAAATGGAGAATCCCATTTACTTTGAGGATTCCCTCTCTTTTGAGGCTTTGGGTTTGGAGCTGAAAGTGCTTTGATTTTAGAGAATAAGAAACAGATAACCACAATGCACTGAAAGGATTGGAGCTTTCCTGGATGACTTAGAGTTCTGTGGGTCCCACCCAGGGGAGGGAAGAGACAGGATAGGCATGTGGTAAAGGGCACTTTAGGTATATGTCTGTCTGGGAGCATCTCTTGTCCCAGGAGAACTAGGGAAGAGAGTAAGAGCAAGCTAACTCTCTTATCTCATGGCAAACAACTAGCCATTTCTTCAGTTTCACTTTATTCTTTTTTTGGGTCTTGGAAGGGACTTTACATGATCCACCTTGAAAGATGCTTTTTCTGGCAGCACAGTTGCTGTTAAAAAGAAGGGAAATGGAGATGGGAGGTGGAGCCAAAAAATTTCTTAATACTGTTATATGGGTGGGAAAGGAAGAAAGTATTTGCAGGCAGAATAACTGCCAGAAAATAGTTTCTTTCTTTATAAAATTAGATTAGTCTAACTGTGATCTCTATGGTCTCTTTGAGTTCAAAACTGTGATTCTTTGAAGATTAGTATGTAATTCTCCTTCACTCCCTGACTGCTGTTCTTTTTTAACATGTGTTGCAAAACACTCCTTTTAACCAATACCCACGAAGCATTTGTCTCTTGGTTAATAGCTGTGATCGCTCTTTGTAAAGCCGCCAGCTAGAATGCCTTGAAACCAGAAGTCTTTGTTCACTGAGAATATTTAGTGTTTCACACAAAAAGCAAACAAGCAAGTAAGCAAACAACCAAGGATTTACCTGGATACAGGTGAGGCTGAGGACGTTACGTGGAGGTGGGGGTGACAACGAACAGAAATAAGGTTTAGTACGATGACCGTAACCGAGGAGCAAGTGCAGGGTCTGAGGTAGCTTTCATTTTAAAGACTCTCCCAAGTGTTCCTTCATCTTTTTTTAATTTTTCATCTGACTGAGCTCTTTCCAGGTCTCTATAAAGGATTTACATTTTGTGGGGGAGTTCACAGTACTCAGAAGTGTTAACACTTCTGTAAGGAGAAGTAAGGAGAAGATTCCACTGTTACTATTCATTATGTGAGAATCTCTTGCAAGGGGGCCCCTGGGTGGCTCAGTGGTTAAGCATCTGCCTTCAGCTCAGGTCATGATCCCAGAGTCCTGGGATGGAGTCCTATTAAGCCCAGCATCAGGCTCCCTGCTCAGCGGGAAGCCTGCTTCTCCCTCTCTCACTCCCCCTGCTTGTGTTCCCTCTCTAGCTGTGTTTCTCTCTGTCAAATAAATATATAAAATCTTAAAAAAAAAAAAAGAAAGAAAGAAAATCTCTTACAGGGATTTCTGGATTTCTTTTTTCCCATTCTGCCTCTCAAGATTCTCCTTTGGGTGGCCTTATTCTTTGACTTGCCCTCCCTAATCTCTGCTTTCAGGGATGTCCCCTCGCCTCAAACCCATCTGTCTTATCCCCGGTATGTGTCTTGTTCCTCACACCTCCCTACTTCCTGTTTATGCTGTTCCCTTCTGCCTACTCCTTCTTCCCATCAGAATCATGTATTTCTGGAAGCTTTTAACTCAAGGAAGAGGCAGAGACGTGTGTAATCGTCGTCACAGTGCTAGGATTTCTCTTGTCCCTTTGTGTATGTGAGTACCTTTCAGATGAGCATGTTCTCATAATATGTTGAGATTTTTCCACTGGTTTTTTAAAAAGATTTATTTATTTACTTGAGAGATAGAGACAGAGAAAGACAGAAAGAGGAGGAGCAGAGGGAGAGAGACGGAGAACCCTCAAGCAGACTTCCTGCTGAGTACAGACTGCCATGCAAGGCTCCATCCCAGAACCCCGAGATTGTGACCTGAGCCGAAATTGGCAGTTGGGTGCTTAAGTGACTGCGCCTCCCAGGTACCCATCTTCCACTGATTTTTAAATAAGAACAACAGAAGCAACAATGATGCCAGTGTCCCTAAATCTCTAGAGTTATTTATTGTAAGTTGTGTTCCCTAGGAAGCAGGCCCTGAGCTGGAGATTAGCATGAAGGAGGTTTACTAGGTTACTCTTAACGATCAACACCAGTGGAATGGAAGAGAAAGGAGCAGGATTGGGCAAAGGAAGAAAGCAGGTTGTGATGCAGACCTAGTGGAAAACTCTGGGGTGAGGGGAGATGTCCGCATTTGGGATGTTATTTCAGAGTCCTCTCCCATTGGAGTGAGCCTGGGAGCGGAGACTGTGCCTCCGTGGGCTGCTGCAGTGGGTGTGTAGTCTTGCTCAAGGAAGCTCTCCTCAGACTAGTCAGTCCCCACACAGGGCTGATCTTTGAGGGTTATCCTCAATGTAGCTACTCGATGAGAAGCACTCCCAGCAGGTGAGGCCATATATTGTCCCTCATTCCTGAAAGGCATCTACGCAGGACTATCACCATATCCACCATAGGTATCTTCCAGAAAAATACTGTAATTGGAAAAATTGTAGGTCAAGATTAAGATCTCATAGGAAATGTAGATTAGGAAGAAAAATAAAAAGATTGTGATCTAATAGGAAATAAAGATTAGGGAGAAAAGTAAAAACAACATTAAAACATTTAAAAGTACAGCAAAGTTCTAGATATGAAAAATTTCTAGAAGCTGCCTACTTCAAAATGCCCCAGAATCACTGGCATCAGAAACCTGTTCTGGGAAGCAAGTCTTTTCTGGAATCCTCTCCTTCAGATATGAAGGAAGAATTTCTGTGATATTCTGATCTTCTGAGTCTGGTTCTCCTGCAGCTTTGCGCTATGCTGACTGTGCCTCTGAGTTCTTTCTGGCTTAACGCACCCGCCACCGTCCCCCTCCTCCCCTGCCAGCTCTAAGCTTTTATAAGTTTTGGAAAAAATGCCTGTGTAACTGTCCAATTTTCTCTTACTTATCAATAAAGCCTAAAAGGACTTTATCCCCCTCTGGGCTTAATCCTCTCTCCATATATCCAGAAAGTTTCAAACACAGGATCTATGTTAGATCATGGTCCTTTTAAAAATCAAATGCATGTCTAAAAATAAATGGAGAATAACTATGTAATATGTCTACTTTATAATGAGTTTCTACCATGTGCCAGGCCACACGTTGGCAAAAGATGACTATAAAAGGGTATTTATTTTTTTATAATCAACACCTAACACACCTCTAGATCTTTTGCATACTTTTACTTTTTTAAAAAAATATTTCATTTATTTATTTGTTAGAGAGAGGGAGAGAGAGAGAGAGAGCTTACACACAGTGGGGGAGCAGCAGGCAGAGGGAGAAGTAGGTTCCCCACGGAGGGAGGAGCCTGATGCGGGACTTGAGCCCAGGACCTTGGGATTATGACCTGAGCTGAAGGTAGATGCTTAGCCAACTAAGCCACCCAGGTGTCCCACACACTTTTACTTTTAATCCTTATTGCACTCCAGCAATTAGTTATTATGGTCACTATTTTGTCCAGGAAATTGCCTAAGATCATGCGGCTTGTAGCTTGCTGAGCCAAATTTTGAATTCAGATCTCTTTCCTTTTTTCCTACTTCTTAAAAAACCTGCAGTTAATATTCTTTCTATTATTATATTACTTTCTATCTAGATTATTTATTTATCTGCAGGGATGCTGTTTTCTACGTTTTCCAAGTTTAGTTTCCAAGAAAGTTTAGTATTAAACAGTAGGCGTTTCCTAAAGAGTTTTGATTTTACTTGAAGCGATTACAGATTAAATCAAAAAAGCCTTTTTAAACCAATAATCATCTCTTCTTGAATGGTTGGCTTGTCTCAGAAACAGAATTTCAATCACAAGTTGTAAAAGTTTTACCAGTTAAATATCTCTTGAAGTTGGATGTTCCTCTTCACTCCCTATAATAAATTTCTGACTGGTCTCCCTGAGTCCATTTTTGGCCCTTTTCTCCACATTCCAACATAAGGATCCTTATAAATCACACACCCTAGCTCTTTTACTAGCTCTCATCTTCCCTGGAGAATAACTCATTTCTTTAAGTTGATGCCCAAGGGTCTTCATAATATGCATCAGATGTCTCCAGCTCTGTCTCTTGCTGTTTCCTCAGTAATTCTATACAATTTTATCTTCTTAGACAAATTTCTGTAGCTCATATATACTTTCATAAACTTATCATTAGGGCGAGTGTTTGTAAGTACCACACCTTACATAAACATGCATGTATTTGGAGGACAAAAGTATTAGAGGTCCTAATAGTCCAAATATATATTTATGTCTTGTCTTAATTTTGTAATTATGTTTTCTTTTTTTTTTTTTTTAAAGATTTTATTTATTTGACAGAGAAACACAGCCAGAGAGGGAACACAAGCAGGGGGAGTGAGAGAGGGAGAAGCAGGCTTTCCGCTGAGCAAACAGCCCGATGTGGGACTCGATCCCGGGTCTCCGGGATCATGACCTGAGCCAAAGGCAGTCGCTTAACCAACTGAGCCACCCAGGCGCCCCTGTAATTATGTTTTCTAAGTCTGGTCCCCCCGCCCCCCCCCCGCCCCAGGAGACCTAGAAAGGCTCCAAACTCTTAGATTTACTACTATCTGGGTAATTCCATAATAAAATTTCAGATTTATTGACTGAGAGAAGCAAAGTGGGGAGAAAAATTATGAAAACATATTCTTTTTCTGGTTCTGTAAGCTGGCTTGTACCATGCATAATATATCAAAAATATCTATTGAGTGTAATGCATTTGATGAGTGTATGTAAATTACATATTTTATATAAGTGAGTAAGTATTTAAATGGTAAAAATATTTTCTGAACTGTAGCATTCCAAATATAGGATTGTTTTTCTTTTATTACTTATGAACTTCTACTTTCTCTTTCTAAACTTGCAATGAAGGAGAGAGAACATGACAGATGCCAGTTCGTGATAAAATATTTCCTGGTATTTTGTTCCTGTAGTTTTATTTGAGAAGTTTTAGTGATTAATGTTATACATTTTCAGTGATCTCTGATGCACTGTCTTGATAGAGTAATATGATTGAAATATTCGCTTGCTAACTGTGTAATAAATTTCACAAGGACAACGGGTATGACGCACACATAATTTGCATGGTACACAGTAAGTCACGAAGCAGCGCTTCCTTTTGGAAGGATAACTTTCTTTTGGTACTCACAGTCAGATGTTCCATAAAGTTATAATACATACAATTATTTTTGATGAACTTCATAACTTATTGACCAGTAGAGACAGAAGACTGATTTTATGTCTTTTGATGTTTCTATGGGATTTGTCAGAAACAAAGGCATCATGTGTAGTTTTTTGTGTTTTGGTTTCCCAAAGGTATCAGCCACACAGTGGGTGGAGCACCTTCCACAGTTTAGTGTGGAATTTATTCTTATTCTTCAAGCTATAGAGTGACTCTGACACCCGCAGAGTTACCCAGGAATGATACAAACGATTCCCAGCACCCAGGAAGAGTTACTACCATCACCATATAGAGTTAATAGGACAGAATCCATACCCAGAGATGTCTTCACAAATAATGAGAATGACTGAGGAGGGCCATGTTGTCCTTACCTCCTCTTCTCTCCAACTGTTTTCTCTATTTATAAATACTACTTGAAGCTCCGAATCTGATGCCTCCAGCTGTTAATACATTGGGATAGGTTTGCCAGTTCTCTCAGTTTCTGCCAAAGAGAGTTCACCAGTGACCTCCAGTAAGGTACAGTGTTGGAACCTAAACATAAATTTATAGAATGTTAGCATATAAAGGGAGTATTGAAATGATCTACCTAATATCCAAAGTTCAGATCTTCATACATCACCCATTACAAATGGTCATCTGGAATGTCCTTGAACATCAGAGAGACCGAGATTTTGTTGCTGTGAAAAGCAGGTCTTATTTCCAAGAGCTTTAATTATTAGGTTTCTTTTGTTATATTAGGTCTGTTTTATTTGATTATACTAAATATATCTCCCTCTAACTTCCAGTTAGCAATCCTACTCTTGTTCCGTGGAACCACACTGAAATCACTCGTCACTTCCACATGTCTGTTCCCTCTGTGTTTGAAAATGGCCAGCGTGTCACCTGCCCAGGTCTCACTCTCTAGGTAGTTTCTTTAACTATTCATCTTGGGATTTGGATGTCACCAAATCACTGGTCTCACCAGCACAGAGGCAAGGACTATTATTTTCTTGTTCATTCTGAAGCTTTACTTTTGTAATGCAGTCTAGGTGAACTGAGTGTTTTTGGTAACAATGACATAGTCTAGACCCCATGGAACCTGAACACAACTGAAGTTGAGTTTGTGCTCCATTATACCACATTTTTCCATCGTATACGTTAATTGGTTTTATTAGATTTTAAGTACAGGGCATTTTGTTTTGAGTTTATCATATTGGTGTAGTTTGCGGATCTGATGGAATCATTCACTATATTAGTTATCCTTCTTTGTTTCATGTTGCCTTTCCATTTAAGAAACATGCTATCTCTGACTTAACTAGTCATCAGCAAAACTACTTACCTGGTTGAGGCAATAGTAGAGCAGCAAGGAGCTAGAGGCCCTTCTGTACTTTAACAATGATTGATGTATTAGTACTCTTTGGTTATGATCACGTAACTAAAATCATACCTATGAAACTCTTCATTATTCAATGTACACATCTACATTCTGATGATGAATCAGAACCATGGTTGCTCTTGGTGGTGTGGTGAGGGGGAAGGTAAAGGAGAGGAACTAGAGAAAGGCACAAAGGAGCTTCTGGGCAATGGAAATGTTCGGTACCTGCATGACATGGTTTATATGGGTGTATGTCCTTCTTCAGCAGAACTGCTAAAACCTTTCATTTAAGATCTGTGCATTTCATCGTAACTAAATTGTATCTCAGTTGTAAAACAGTATGTAAATCCATTTATTGCTTGGCTTACTCACTGTTAAGAATTAAAGTCAGCTTTGCAAATTAAAATCTTGAGGTTTGGAATATTGAAATGCCTTTGTCAGCATTTGACAGTGATGAAATCCAAAGTAGGATGTAGAACCCAACCACTGTTTTGTATGAATTGCTTTTTAAATTCATCCTCTGAATAACACTTCTTTAGGGTGTGGGTGGGATGGGAAATAATTTTCTTTTAAGCAGTCTACTTAATATTCAAAAAAAGATGGGTACTGACATTACTATATTTTGGTCGTGTGTTCAGTAGGTTTTGCTTTCTTCTAATTCTAAGGTTTTGGAAAGTTAGAGTGTGTAAATGGTTTATCAACATACTGTATTCAATGACTATTTAGAATGAAGAAAATTAGTTGTCATATTGTCTATTTTTCACTGAGTATTCTTTATAAGTCACTTCTCTCAAAGACTTCTCCTTTTTGAGGTGATATTGTGTGTCAGTAAAGACAGAGTATGAGGATTATGAGCTTTGATGGAACCGCACATTCCTTAGAAGGATGGTGGCCACTCTAATAGAACATAATGAAATGGACAATAGTTGTTTTTTAGAGATGTGGTAAGAACACGCACATGTCCTCCACTTTTCATTTTGAGGTAATACATTACAATTATATGATACTTTTTATTCTTTTTTGCACATATTATATAATCTTATTCTTATAGGACTTGGAACATATTTTGCTAGATTAAGAGTATGTACATAGGATGGTGAAAAATGGTGAAATAATTTGAGAATGATCATATTAATCTAAGTCTTCAACTCCATTCAAAGTTTTAGTTCAAAATTGTTTTCACGGGACGCCTGGGTGGCTCAGTTGGTTAAGCGACTGCCTTCGGCTCAGGTCATGATCCTGGAGATCCAGGATCGAGTCCCACATCGGGCTCCCTGCTCAGCGGGAGGCCTGCTTCTCCCTCTCTCACTCCCCCTGCTCGTGTTCCCTCTCTCGCTGTGTTTCTCGCTATCAAATAAATAAAATCTTTAAAAAAAAAAACAAAAAAAACCAAAAAAAAACCAAAATTGTTTTCACTGAAGCTGCCCTTCACTCTCCTCACCCTAAACTAATTTAAAATATTAAATTAAAAAATCAATTAAAATTTTAGGGGCTCCTGGGTGGCTCAGTTGGTTAAGCATCACACTTGATCTCAGCTTAGGTCATGATTGCAGGGTCAGGCGATCAAGCCCCACATTGGGCTCTGGCTCTTAGTGTAGAGCCTGGTTGAGATTTGCTCTCCCCCTACCCCTGCCCCTGCTTATGTGCTCTCTTTCTCTCTCTCTCAATAAATTAAAAAAATACTTTTTTTAAATGAAAAAAATTTTTCTAAGCAATCTTCATATTTACCCATGCTATACTATAGCTATCTCAACTGCCTTGTAT
Organism: Spilogale gracilis; assembly: GCA_004023965.1. Classification (NCBI taxonomy): domain Eukaryota; kingdom Metazoa; phylum Chordata; class Mammalia; order Carnivora; family Mephitidae; genus Spilogale; species Spilogale gracilis. Next base: position 46,538 of record PITA01008047.1, on the reverse strand, counting down.
TTCTTCTTAAAAATTTTTATGGATATATTTTATGGTTTCCTAGCTATGTTGTTAGTTCTACTTTTCCTATATCCTCCCATCCCCACTATCCTTAGAATAGAGCCAGGTGAACATTGGTTACTTAATAATATTCTCTGAGCAAGAGCTGTCCTTAAAATTAAATTGTGCAATGCAAATGAAATGCTCCGAGTAGTGTGTGGTCCATCATATATAATAAAAACTGGTTGGATAAGTTTGCTTGGGAATAATGTGAACAAATTCATTATACAATTAATAGTAATTTCACCTTTTTAGTGACAGTTTTAATTAGAATCTTTGCTTTCTGGGGGTTTCTGGCTGGCTCACTCAGTAGATCATGTGACTCTTTTTTTTTTTTTCCTTAAAGATTTTATTTATTTATTTGACAGAGAGAAACACAGCTAGAGAGGGAACACAAGTAGAGGGACTGAGAAAGGGAGAAGCAGGCTTCCCACTGAACAGGAAGCCTGATGTGGGGCTCGATCCCGGGTCTCCAGGATTATGACTTGAGCTGAAGGTAGTCGCTTAACCTACTGAGCCACCCAGTCGCCCCAGATCATGTGACTCTTAATCACAGGGCTGTGAGTTCAAGCCCCATGTTGGTCACGAAGCCTACTTAAAAAAAAAAAAAAAAAAGCTTGTAAAAAAAATCTTCATTTCCTGCATTTGGTAGGTTTTCTGAGTTCGATTATAAAATCTTTGGAAACTTGTAAGGTGATGGTCTGTTAGCAAAGCAGCATGGTGGGAGGAAAAAGCTACATTTTGATTATTTGTTGATCTCTCTCTGAAGTTCTACCACTTTCTGGCCAAGTAAAGTGGAATGGGTCCCCTAAGCCCCCACCTGTCTGTTAGGGTATACGTGGCCTAGCAAAATACAGGGGATGTGATTTGCCCTTGATGAGGGCAGATTTCATGATTTCCCTTACCTCACTAGTATCAATTTTATTCCTTTTCCTTTCCTTTTCTTTTTTTTTTTTAAAGATTTTATTTATTCGACAGAGAGAAACACAGCCAGAGAGGGAACACAAGCAAGGGAGGTGTGAGAGGGAGAGGCAGGCTTCCCCTGCCGAGCAGGGAGCCTGATGTGGGACTCAATCCTGGGTCTCCGGGATCATGACCTGAGCCGAAGGTAGTCGCTTAATCAATTGAGCCATCCAGGTGCCCCTTTCTTTTCTTTTTAATGAATAACTTTTCAAGGAACATGAAGTTATATTTGCTTTTTGAAAAAATTTAGAAAATTTGGGAAAATATAAAGGAGAGCAAGCAAAAACTCAGCTTGATGAAGGATGGAATATTTTTAGTGTAATAAGATCCAATTTTTTAATAGAAATGTCAATCTCATTTTTAATAATTCATTTGTTTATCAGATCTTTTATTAGTGAATTACTCTAGCAAATATTTATTGGATGACTACTGTGTGTCAGGCACTATTCCAGGTGTTGGAGACAGAGCAGTAAACTAGGCGGGATCTTCATTTTTCATGGAACTTATGTAGGTTTTTTTTTTTTTTGAGGGGAGTATACAACAATCACATAAACAAATATACAATATGACATGAGATGGTGATAATGGCATGGCTGAAATGTAAAGCAGGGGTGTGTGTCCAGAATGATGACAGTCTTCCTTTAGAGAGGGTAGCCAGAAGAAGTCTATCTCAGAAGGTGACATTGTACCAGAAATCATAAAGGAGTGAGAAAGTAAGTTCAGTGACCATCTGGTTAAGAGAACTCCAAGCAGAAAAAACAGGATGTTCCCAGGAGGTCGTGCACAAGGCTTACAAACCTGATGGAGACTGGATTATCCAGCTCTCTAAAATCTCGTGATCTAACTTTGAGCTGGGAATGCTGATTACCTATTATCTTCCTTGGGTATTAAATTTTGATCTTCCATTTAATCCAGGTTGGTACCATGGTACCCATTGCTCGGCTTGTATCCCTAGCTTCGTTAAGGCTTTGATCTTGTGTTAATGTTTTTGTTTGTTTTGCATATAGAAAAGTCCTTTTATAACCAGACCCTCAACCACTGGGAGGAAGCACTGCTCCAGAGAATGTTCAAAATAGAAAACCACTCCAGTTCTAAAGTGTGGGCGTCTTCCAGCGGTTATAAGGAAGTTCTAAGCAGAGATGGGAAAGAGGAAGATTTCCTGAGACATGTCTTTATGGTTTAACGTCATTCTATTTCAGATGATTTATTATAACAGCAAATGCATTTTTTTTCCAAATCCAGCTATGAAAATATGTTTTAGGGAAGGAAGAATAGTTTTGGGGTTATCCCATTCTTTGGCTTCTGTTATAAAACATTGAGCTGACTTTAGTAGTCACAGAACAATTAAATTGCTGCAACAATTATTCACAGAGCTCTTCTAATCAAATATTTCTCTGATCTCTTATAAATGCCGAGAAGGTTCCAGAAATGTCTACTTGAGATCTAAACAACTGGAAAATTCAAATTATTGTTTTTTATGTTATATACTTCCAATAGAAAAAGATAACAAAGATGACTTTAAATTAAAGAAAATACCAATAGTCATAAGGTATATTTCAGTCAAGTAAGATTTTAAATCTCTTATGCCTTATAGAAATCCACATAACCATTAATGATTGCTGAGTGCAGTAATACTCACAAGCAGTAATATGATTTCTGAATAGGTACAATTAAATCATGGTCAGCTCAGCTTCTGTATTATGTGAATCTTTTATTGCTTTTTGCTTCTCTGAAATTGGTACTCTTTGGAACCATCAAAGAAACAAGAAACAAGCAAACAATGTATTCTCAGTCCACTCCCAGTCACCCTTCCTCTTAGGCATTTAGAATACCCATTTACTTTCAGGTTTTTCTCTTGAGGGAATTAGGATTTATAAAACTATCCATACAATCATGTAATAAAAGGAACTGAAAAGTCCATCTGATTTTGTTTCTAAGCATTTCCTTCTTTCTTACTTTTGTTTAACATTTTTTCCAAACGATCTCAACACCCTTTACACATAAATCCAAATTCTGGCAGCTGGGTTAATATAAAAAACATAGAAAATCTGAATTTTTAGGGGTTAGTCTGTCCAGAGGATTTATATGGGCATACAGTAGCCTTTCCACTGAAAACTTTTTAGTAGTATTAACTAATTATGATTGAGAGGATAAATGGTAAGATTTCTTCTTTGGCAGTGTTGAAAACTGATGGCCTCTGACATCTCAACAGTCTGGAATCAGGAGTTTTTCTCTGGAGAGATGGATACTTGGGAGCCTTGCATGTCTGTGATTTATGTGGCATTTGACTTATGTTTTCCAAGCTGTGATAGTTCACAATTTAAGCACTTCTCATCACCACCAAGCAACTCCAGAAAATATAGCATCCTTTCATTTGAGTTCTCTCAGTTGGCCATACATGGAGATGTCAGGAGAGTTTTGTGGTGACCATGTGCAGCAGGCATCTAAGGATGTGGTAGAACCGGAATGAACACCCCCCCCCCCATGTCACTGACAACATGTGTTATGTATTATTATGGTTCTGGCCTCTAGATTTTAATTTCTTGGTGACAGGATCTCTATTTGGGGAAAAGAATTGTCTGGGCTAACTTTCTGTGTAATAATCATTTGGATTAAATGATTATTTTCCATGCAAATCTAAGTAAGATGCAGCCACTGTGGGTGCCAAGGATTTTTGTGTGAACCGGGGGTAGGAATAACAAAGGGGCCTGTTCTGTGTTAGTGGTGAGAAAGCATCTCTTGGAGGCTAACACATATACACATTTGAATCAAGATTCGGATAAATGTACTGGTTAAACACTGGTGACCTAAAACTATTGCCAACCACCAGATGTGTGTTCCTGCAATCCACGTAGCAAACAGTGGAGGGATTTGAAAGTAGCCAACTGCTGGGATTGCTTGAGAACCGCAGAAAATGAAACATTCTGCCTCAAGGTTGTTCTTCTGGAAAATAGGGCTGTCTCAGATCTTTTATCTCAATCTTGTCTAAACTTGGAAATGACCTTTCATATACATTTTCTCTCTCCCTCCTCTTTCTTGGTTTATGTCAATAGCAGTCAAATAAAGTTCATAGAGTCTCAGAAGGAAAACCAGTTGATTTCTCCTGGAAGATGCCACTCTAGGGAAAAAAATGTTGCTTCTCTGCCTACTCCAAAATGTACTTTCTGAGCCTCACCCTCTTTTCTGTACACAAATTTCATATATGGATAAGATAAGTTTTAAAAGGCATTTTGCTTTTCACAGTGATTACCGATGGTTTGATGATATTTATGGGTTGGTCTGTACAAGACCATCGAGATTTTTTTTTGAGTCATCCTTTCAATATTTTCCTTTCCTTTATTTGCTTGCCTTTTGATCCAGCCCATATCCCTACAGCTTATACTCTTCACTTAGAGCCGAGGGTTTTATCTCATCCCATGTTATTTCCATTTCCCTTTCTCTTGCTTTACAACCTGAGACACTCAGGGAAAGGAAAATTATTTGCCAGATTCTTAGGCCTTTGCTTGAGGCAAATCTCCATGAACATACATGAAGCAAAGACCAGTGTTCTAAAATAAAAGCAGGCAATTGTTCTTTTGACTCTGGCTGCTTGTTGTGGGAATTGAGAAGTGAGAAACAACAGTCAGGCTGGAGAACATAGATTAGAACAGTGTCGGGAGGGTCCTTGGGTGCAGTGGCTTGTGGTCAGTGGAAGGAGTGAGTGTGCAGTTTTATTGGAGGACAAATGACTGAGAAGTCAAATGAGAGAGGGAGACAAACCAGGAGAGACTCTGGACTCTGGGAAACAAACTGAGGGTTACAGAGGGGAGGGGGTGTGGGGACTGAGGTAACCAGGTGATGGATATTAAGGAGAGCACTCATGGTGATGAGCCTTGTTATACACAACTAATGAATCATTGAATGCTACATCAAAAATTAATGATGTATTGTATGCTGGCTAATTGAACATAATAAAAAAAAGATTAGGGAATTTACCTTCTTAAAAAAAACAAACAAACAACTCAGAAGATATAGAAGAGGAGAGGTCCCTTTTTGAAAATGGACATGTTGGTCACTAATGTGTTTTTGTGATCACCTCAAACATCATTGCTTTTTGTGGATTTTAAATACTGATTTCTTTTTTTCCAACTGGGTGAAGGAATGGGAAGTGTATTGGCAAATACATGCTTCTTACCCAAATGACACTTCCTTTTTCTTACAATGAAGTTATAGCAACGCTCCCCAAGAGCTCTTTTCACAAGCATTATGAAAGCAAATCTGTGAAGTCCTTGGGTTGAGGGTAGGATTAGAATGCTAGTCACCACCTCTGTGTTTTCGTGAAGGCCTGTGTCCTACCTTGCAGCTCCTTTATAGTAGAGTTAATTGGCGTTATTGTAGAAGTTAGAGCCTATTGATGTGACAGTTGGTAGGGCATCCCAGGTTCCTGAAGGACCTGACTTGGATGTTATCAGAGCTCCCACAACTCACCGTGGTGCATCTTGGGAAAGCATTTTCTGAGAAAAGTAAACTTTCATTTTTTAAAATCTGTCATTTTGAAATGCGTCCGCAGCCTCTGTACTTGTAAGGAAAGAGCCAGAGTAGAGCTGGTGCTGTTCTTTCCTGTCTTAGTACTTCTGCGGTCCTGTTTGCAGTCTGGTTCTGACCAGCAGGATAGCATGCCTGTTTCTCCAGGGGTCATGTGTGTTGACTTAAAGACTTTTCTTGTCCCAGGAAACAATGTCATGAGAACCATCCATGGGGTGGGAGAGATGATGACCCAAATGGTACTCAGTCGAGGCTCCATCTTCCCCATGAGTGTGCCTGACGTTCAGCCCAGCATCCACCCCAGCAAACAGGGGAGCCCCACAGAGCATGAAGATGTGACGGTGATGGACACCAAACTGAAGATTATTGAGATTCTGCAGGTAGGTGGCATAATGGAAGTGAAGTGATGAATACCCAGTTGTGCATCTCGGTGTAACTTCTTACACTCTTTTTTCCAAATCATTGTGGAAATATTCTGAAATGCTATTGATCTAATTCATTTCTGTAAAGTGAATGATGCTATTTAACATATTAGTTACATGTGTTCATTTCCCTAAACATCTTTCTGATGGTATCTAACAACTGTGGAGTGCTTTGAGGTTGACAAGCCCTCTTTCATATGCATTTTCTCATTTAGTATTGACCCTGATTTGATTTTACCTTCACTTTAGGATTTCAGAGCAGGCAAACTTGAGATTGAAACTTTAATTCTATTTCTTTTTTAATTGAATTAGATATGTAATTCTAGGTGTTCAGATTTATCATTGTAGCAAGGAACTCAAAATTTTATTTATTATAACAAAATGTTAATAATTGATTTCAGTTTTTTGTATAAGTGACTATCTCTCTTTGTGTTTTTGTTCTCAAGAGGCTAGGAGTAACATATGTTTTTAAAATTAATATAGTCTAATACCTAGCTCTCTGAATTTAAAGGAGATAAATTATTATTTCATGCCCACTGGTTCAGTGAATAAATTCCCTATTATTGTAGCTGTGAATTCTTAACATTTTTTCTTAAGTTTGGAAAGTAGTTTTATGGTACTTTAATTGTAGCATTTATTTCAGATTTAGAGAATGGAGCCTGGAGTTTTCAAGGATCTATTAAGATTCTGGGTACAGTTTACTAAGTCTTTCATCATAATTTAATGTAGACTGAGCTACCAGAAGTCGGTTAGTAGTCCTGGAAGGGTCTGTACGTTTTTATTTGAAGTTATTAGATTTATAATCATAAAAGGTTTAATAGTTCCTCCAGAAATTCCAAAGGCTGAACCCTGAGAAATTTTGGCAGGCCTCCCAGTCCTGTGTTCATGACCCTGGAAAATCCTTCGTTCTCCTACTCTGAAATGGAGAATGGTAGTGATCACATGACTGGTCGAATGAACCCATAGCTTCTCATCGTCCTATTCACGGGACAGCTTCTGAGATACGTGACCTCATTTTAGTCCACAGGTATAGAAGTTCGGCATTAAAAAAACAATCTAGGGGTGCCTGGGTGGCTCAGTTGGTTAAGCCACTGCCTTCGGCTCAGGTCATGATCCCGGAGACCCGGGATCGAGTCCCACATTGGACTCCCTGCCCGGCGGGAAGCCTGCTTCTCCCTCTCTCATTCCCCCTGCTTGTGTTCCGTCTCTGGCTGTGTTTCTCTCTGTCAAATAAATAAAATCTTTAAAAACAAACAAACAAACAAACAAAAACAATCTAACAGCTAACAAATGAGTAGTTATAGATACTGCAGTGGGGTAGGTGAAGGGCAGACCTCTCCTCGCTGCCTCTTTTGGGCTTTTAATGTATTTCTTGTTGAGCCTCTTTTCTTACTCTGGTTTTTGTTTTGCTATATATGGGTCTGATCCAGTCTGTGTTCCGATGTGCTGCTCTTCATACATTTCTTTCTTAGAACTCCTCTTCAAGAGTTTCTTTGGGGAGCACTGGGGTACCTCAGTCAGTTAAACGTCTGCCTTCAGCTCAGGTCATGATCCCAGGGTTCTGGGGTTGAGCCCCACATCAGGCTTCCTGCTTGGCATGGAGCCTGCTTCTCCCTCTGCCTGCTGCTTCCCCTGCTTGTGCTCTCTCTCTTTTTGTCAAATAAATTAATAAAATCTTAAAAAGAGAGAGCGAGAGAATTTCTTTGGAGCCATGTTCCTCATACAAGTCTCCTGCCTTCCACAAGCTCTCCTCTTCACAGGGTCTTCCTTCCTTCTCTCCACAGTTTTACGGATCTCTCTCTCTCTCTCTCTCTCTTTGTATCTTTCTCTATTTCTCTCTCATTCTCTCCCTGTCTTTTTTTTTTTTTTTTTAAGATTATTTGAGAGAGAGAGAGAGAGAATGAGCGAACAAGTGAGTGGAGAGGAACAGAGGGAGAGGGAGAGAGAATCTCAAGCAGACTCCTCACTGAGCTCAGAGCCTAACCCAGGGCTCCATCTCACAACCCCGAGTTCACAACCCGAGCTGACACCAAGAGACAAATGCTTAATCTACTGAGTCACCCAGGCGCCTCCCCTCCCTCTCTCTGTCTTCGGTCCTCTCTCAACTGTCTCTCTGTCTTTGCTTTTATTCTTCCCTCTGCCCCTTTCCTACCTTCTATTTATTTTTTATATTAAATATATTAGAAGGCAAAGTTTTAATATTGGTTACATTTATAAAATACAATTCTGTGAGCACTAATCTTCAACTGAAAGTGTTTCACTAATTACGGTCTTATTAATTTACTCTTTACATAGTTTTTTTTTTTTTTTTTAAACCTTTCCTTTCAAGCACCTGCCATCCAGTTTCTGTTCCCACCTAAGGCTGTCAAGCTCAATGGCCCCTTCTCAGGTCTGTTTTTCCACGATCTATCCCCTGCTTTGAAAATCATTGTAACTAGGGTGCCTGGGTGGCTCAGTCGTTAAATGTCTGCCTTCAGCTCAGGTCGTGATCCCGGAGTCCTGGGATCCAGCCCTACATTGGGCTCCCTGCTCTGCGGGAAGCCTGCCAAGAGAGGCAGAGGCAAAGAGTAAATAATAGAAGTATTAGGTTGACAGTAGACAGATAGGTATAAATAATGTGTTGGGTGAGCAAAAAGGAGAAAAATGGATCGGGACAGGGAACGAGCGAAAACTTCATTAAAAAAGAGATTTAAACTGAATCTGGGAGGATATCTCAAAAAGTGGTTACTCTGGAGTAGAGGAGGATATTCAAGGTAAAGTGACACTGAACACATGTGAGAAGGCAGAAGAGAAACATGCAGTGCTTCTGGACCAGAGCAGTGCGAGAAGGAGCGAGAAGAGGGAGCAGAAAGGAGTGGGGGGTGGAGGGGACTGCTTCAGGAGCCATGGAGGTACTGGGAGATGAGGTCAGACAGTACCATGCATGACCATTACTGTTCATTGCCCAAACAAGGCTCTTTTGAAAGTGTAGGGGGCACGGATAATAATTATCCTGGGATAAAAGTTTAAACCAGGCTTATCTCAGGCAAACTGGGATGGAAGGAAACCCTGTATAAAATCACTTCTCTAATGTTTCTCTTCTGCACTCAGAAATCTGTAACACATATATTTTCTTTCTCTGATCGTCACTGAATTTTCTATACTACATGATTGAGCCCTTGATACTTTTCTAATTATGTTAACAATGCTGTATTTTGTTTTCCCAAGTCGGGCTTTGGCTTCTTGAGGGCAGTGGGTTTCAAGTGTTTACACTCTTCCTAGTTCCTAGCGCAGATGGGAACCTTATTGGCACTTAGTTTCTGCCAACGTGTTAGTTAAGGAAGATAAGGACAACTGTACAACCCAAAGAAACACGAGCACCATTGAGACTAATCCATGGTATATTTGGATGCTCTTACTTCAGCTGTCCTTTTGTGGGCCAGATCGAAGACTGTGGTATAGCCAGAAGCCATACTATTGTACCTGAAATTTCAGCCTTTCTGTGCATGAGTGAGGTCATAGCTCCAGCACTCTCCTCCCAGAGCCAGTGGTAACTCTGCAAGGTGTAAAAAGTCATTACCTCCTCATTCACACTCATTGGATACCTCTATCTGGAATATTTAAAGAGTAATCATAGAAGTCAAGTTTTCTTTTTCCTAAAAAACTGCTTTGGGATCTTACTGACATTGGCTAATGGAGGTGTTATCACTTTTCTTAGCTTTATGACTGATGAACATGTATGCAACTGAGATTTCTAATTAGTTGATGTGAAAGGCTGATATGTTGGTGGTGAAATGAATTGTAGTTTTAATGACTATGCTATGAAAATGAAAGTATGTTTTTAATGCTTTTTGTAGTTTATCCTGAGTGTCAGACTAGACTATAGGATCTCATATATGCTGTCAATCTATAAGAAGGAATTTGGAGAGAGCAATGAGAACACGGAAACGTCTGCCAGTGGCTCTCCAGATACGTTACTCCCATCAGGTATCTCCTTTGTGACAATATTTGCTCTGTAGCTTTCATGTTTTCAGACACAATAGTATTTCTATGAGACAAAAATATGGAAATAATATCCATCAGTGACATAAAGGTACCGAGACAGAGCATTAGATGACTTGCCTAGGATGGCTGGGAAGATATTTGTAGTTACTTGGTGCTCAGTCCTCAGAGTACAATTTATTTTGCGATCTTCACAGCTCAATGAGGTAGAGGTACTGTTTATTGTACCATTTTACAGATAAGAAAATGAAGGTCAGATGGGGTAAGGTACTCACTAATGATCACGAAAGTAGTAGAGCATTAGTTTCCTCTGCAGTCTCTTCAACTTCACAGCCTGAATCTTGTAAGCATCATGCTGTTTTAGTGAAAATCCAAGGGAACTTTTTTGCTTGTTCAAAGAGCTGCATGAAATTTAGCTGTGGGGGAAAAAGGTGTTTTGTAGGAAGCTGTTGCCCAACTCAAGAATAAAGCCATGGTATTTCCCATAGGTCTAAATGGAATTATTAAAGAGAGAGAGAGAGAGAGATCGAGAGAGAGAGAGAGAGAATGTATTTACTTTGCATGATTATAAACTGGCACCATATGTCATTTTTTCACATTAAAAAATGTGAGAATGAAGCCCGTCTACCTCTATGTGTAGGAGCATAGTGAAGAAAAGGCATAAAAATTAATGTGAAAATTTTGTGACTATAGAATGTACCTTATGAAAACAAAGAAATATTAAATTTCCATTTTTTCCAGATAGATCAGGCCAGTAACAGCAGGCTAGAAACTATGTCCTATTAAAGATTTAGCCAGGTCATAGAATTCTTTGTCTGAGGATACATTTTGTACACAGTTATGACATTTTCTTATAAACCCAACCACCATGAAAATATCAGGTATCCTCCTCTTTTTCACCCATCAATCAATTTGACAGGAATGACTCAGTGATTATAAGGGTGTAGTTAAAATGGACGGTAGACAAGTGTTCTGCTCTCCGACTCATGAGTACCATCCAGAAGGCAGCATGACTCTGGAGACAGTTAAGCTTTCCTAAGGGAGAGGTCACTTCTGGTATATCTGCTACCGTGTTGTTTTTATGCTTCCCAGAAGTATAGAACCCCAAAGAGCTATTTCTAGGAATGATGTGACAGAACCAGAAAATCTTGCTGGTGGTTGCATTGACAGTATCATAAAAATTATTGGCTCCCAGAAGCCAGACTTCTGGAAATAGAAGCTCTAAGTGTCAGTAAAGTATGGCGGGGGGGGGGGGGGGGGGGGGGGGGGGGGAGGGGGAGGAAACCCTCAGAAAACCAGTTCTCTCTGATTTACCCGATCACTTTCATTGGTTGAATCTGGAAGAGAGAGATTTCTGGGAGAATTCTTTTTCCTTTTTTATATCTTGCTCTATTTTCTTCTTATGCTTTGGAGATAAGAAATAAATAGTGTACTTATTTAAATATATTATTTTAAGTATATCTCAAAATACTAGTGGTGAGGATGGGTGAGGAATCATAATTGGTTCACATAAAAAATTAATGTCTCATAAGAAGAAGGGATGGAATTTTAGAAGGAAGTGTGGGTAAAATGATCATGTTTGGAGGTACCATATAGTAATAAGGCTCATTATTGCTATATTTTGATTCCTTAAAAATCACGTTTAAAAAACACCCTTCCATGTCATTACCCCATTAAATTATATATATTTACATAGGTGTCTTTATACAAGTGAAACAACTTTGTGAACGGTGCTTTTTGTTCTAAATATATCTTCGACTATAGCAATATAGGTTTAAAATGTAAACTTTGTTTAAAATGTTGATCTCTAAGTATAATTAGAATTGTGACTTTTTAAACTGTTAATTGACATTTGGTGGGATAAAGAAATTAAGACAAATATTTTTTGGTATGCTAATATTGATGTGTAATTACTGTGACTCCTAATTAGGATCCGATAAAGAATGGATTTTGCAATTTGTCTTTACAGCCATTGTTCCTGATATAGATGAAATTGCAGCTCAGGCAGAAACTATGTTTGCTGGAAGGTATAGTAACACTTCTGTATCTTTATCTTGTGGATAAGATTTTGCTTAGAATTCTATTGATACTTTGTTATTGTTTACCTCCCTGTATTTATTTAACTTTAGATCCTTTGTTGTTGCCAACATAATTTCTGCCAGAAATGAAGCTGCTAATTTGCTGTAGAAGAGAAAGCATAGCTTTTCTTTAGGTATATTAGGGGAAAAAGACAAGAGAGATGAGATCAGCATATTGAACTTTTCTTTGCTTTTCTTTCCTCAAATAATGACAGCACACGGATGCCCTTTAAGTCCTTTGGTATAAATAGCACTGCGTCTTGCAAAACATCGCTTTCCTGTGTCTGAGAAATTTGAGGCAAGAAAGTGACTTCTTTCAATGTTATTAACTTCATTTGTGAGAAATAAAGCTATTTTCTGCCAGTTGGAAATATCCTTGATAAAAGAAAACAAAATGCCTCTGGTGTGACTACCCTCATTTGCTTTCAGGAACCCTGACATTTATTGTTTTTAAGTTGTTCCTTTTTCCAAAATGAAATTAATAGCAGTAAAAAGGAAAAGTAAAATAAATAAATAAATAAATAAATAAATAAATAAATAAATAAAGCCCTAAAATGTCTAAGCTACACATTATTGAGATTCTTGCATTCATTTCTATTGCAAATTTGCCATGAGAACCTAAACAATTTCACAGTAAGGCCTTTGTTGCATTTTCTTGGGTTAGAAAGACAAACAAGAATGAAGAAGGGAATCCAAAAGGATTCTCTTTTTTTTTAAATCTCTCGTGAATGCTTGGTTTAGCTTTGTTTTTATTTTGTTTTGACAGGGGTTTTTTTTGTTATTGTTGTGTTTTCCTATTTAAGTATTTCATTATTTCTGGGAAGAGATAATAAATCAGTGTATGATTTTTCACCTTAAAACAAACAAGGTTACAGAAGGGAGGGGGTTGGGTTATGGGGTAACCAGGTGATGGGTATTAAGGAGGGCATCTGTGGTGAGGAGCACTGGGTGTTATATGTAACTAATGAATTGTTGAACACTACATCGAAAGCTAATGATGTACTCTATATTGGCTACGTGAACATAATAATAAAAAAACAAAAGCTTACTACACTTCAAAAAAAAAAAAAAAAAAAGATCTCTATCCCATGCAGTCTTGCCCAAGGTCTGAATATACCAAGCACAGAGAGCAGCTCTGGTGATGTTTGGGTGCATATGTGTGTGTGCCTGCGCGTGCCTGCGCGTGCGTGCGTGTGCGTGCCCGTGCCCGTGCCCTTGTCCTTCCTTGTTGCTCATTACTTGTGGAGAGGTCGCTAGGGCTCTAGGGGAAGTTGATTGTTTCTGTACATCCATCCTAGTATTTCTCCTCAATACCAAAGTTGAGATTTTTTAGGATCAGTTTTTGGGTTCTTTTTCAGCTTTTGTCTGTCGGGGTAAGTGATTCATTCTGCTTCGCCTTCTAGTTTCCCAGAGCAAGCCCTGAAAAGTCCGTCCTGGGAACGCTCTCAGCCTCAGACAAACGAGAATGGTTGGTCATCCCTGCTTTCAGGGACAAACACAAGTTTTCTTTTCTTTTTTTTTTTCTCTTTTTTTTGCTGTGTTTCTTTATCAGTTACATGAGGGGAAAAAATAAAATGATCTTCCTTTTTATTTTTCATCTTTGCGGGAAAAAGTGATATAACTGAGAATTATATGCAATTTTAACCACATAGGAGTAATTTTTTTTTTGTAAATATAAGGTATTTTAGAATGATTTTTGGTTTTATAGAAAGGAGAAAAATCCAGTTCAACTTGATGATGAAGGAGGCAGGACCTTTTTACGTGTCCTCATTCATCTGATCATGCATGACTACCCTCCTTTGCTCTCAGGAGCCCTACAACTACTGTTCAAGCACTTCAGCCAGAGAGCAGAAGTCTTACAGGCATTTAAACAGGTAAGACTGAGGAGCCCTCGCTGGGGCCATAGCAGAAGCTCCGAAAATATCATTTATAACATCAGACCTGACTTCACGGTTGCAGAGTTAATGAGATTGTGTGGCTTCTCCTAGAGACACTTTCTATTTTTAAAGGCAGATGTGGCCTTGTCTTAAGTCAAGGCATGATCTATTTTGGATGGGCGGGGGGTGGAGGGATAGATGAGCCTGGTGGTCGGTATTAAGGAGGGCACTTATTACATGGAGCACTGCGTGTGGGACATAAACAATGAATCTTGGAACACTGAAAAAATAAAATAAATTATTATATATAAAAAGACATGATCTATTTTAAAAAGTGTTCCCCACGCATGATTTTCAGTTAATATCTTTAAATGTAAATGACAAGCATGAAGATTTAGGAAGGCACTGGGGGATAATGCCATATTAGGAATTTTGTTGTCACTGCTATTATTTTGACCCCAGATTTTACTGATAAATTTGGGTAAGACAAGCAGTGGCACTGAAATGTATATTTTGTGATTGAAAATGTACAAATACAAAAGGAAGTAACGATTTTGGATCTAATCTTTTACTTTGTCATCTGAATGATATTGATCTTGAGAGTATTCAGTGAATAACACCTAAGTCCTTACATGTGTGTTTCACTAATATTTATGGTATTTAATAAAGCATTGATCTTTGTTAGGATGTTTTATAAGACTATATTAAAATACAAAATAATTACAAGGGTAATTACACAAATAGATATAATTATGCATAGTTTGTATATGTCACATAATACATATAAATTATAACAAAATAAAAGTTCATAACATAAAGTTTAGATAATATCAGAATTTATTCCACTTATTTCTTTATTTTCACCTATTTTCAAATAGAGTCTTGGGAAAAATTAACTTTAACCGTGAAATTAAGAGTTAAGGTATCTGTTCTTTTAAATTACTCATTAGCACTTTGATAGGGCTCACTTTTTAAAAATATCTAATTCTTTATAACATGAATATATAACATGAATTTATAACATGAATACCACTATAAAGGTAGTGTTCAAAGATGCTTCCAGGTAAAATATCCATAAATATTCTAGAAATATTAAACTTCAATTGAAACACATTTGTTAGAAGATTTTGGATTTTTGACATCAATGCACTAAGAATGAAGAAATTTCCTTAAGTAAACTGAGGGTTCAAATTCTTCTGTTTCCAGGTGCAATTGCTGGTGTCCAATCAAGATGTAGATAACTACAAGCAAATCAAGGCAGATCTAGACCAGCTTCGACTAACGGTAGAAAAATCTGAGTTATGGGTTGAGAAGAACAGCAGCTATGAGAATGGAGAAATGGGTGAAAGTCAAGTAAAAGGTGGTGAAGAGCCAATTGAGGTTCGTTTTCAAGTTATATTTTGAAATAATCCAAACAATATCTTTTACTCTTATGCCCCGTAGCCAAAATTATTCATAAAGAAACATTTTTTTTGAGTAACAAAGCACACAATTTTCATTTGCCAACTGAATTAACTGCATAAGCCTCTATTTTAGTTAATTCTTGTAGGTCTTGTAGGTCCCAAGCATAGACCTTTGAAGAGGTGAATTTTTGTTGTTACCATTCACTGTGGCTATTTATTGCCAACCTGTAAATTCTTTCTTTCTTTTCTGCTTACCTTTATATAATACATAAAAATAGTTAAATGGAGCAGTATGCTTTAATGCCAGCATGAAAATACCAAAAGTCTGTATTTACTCTAAAGAGTGGTAAGATGGTGATCCTAAGTCTTCTGTTGTATAGATTTTAGTTTTTGGTGGGTTAATTAGTTGTTGTTTTCACATTTCAGTAAATACTAAATAAACATTTAAAGTTTTTAAAGCCATGTTTTAGTGGTAATACCTGGCAAACTAATGCCAACATCCTAATTGATAAGATACTGTTTCTTAAATTCCTGTTTCGTGTTTTATTTAGTTTTTTTAATCTGTAGGAATGTAGATGATTTAGAGATTTACCCACTCCAGCTTTTCTGTTTGTTGGAATATCCAAAATATTGTGTACTGAAAGGTGAAGACAGAGTAGGAGAGCATTTCAGTCCTTAGAATGTGGAAAAGTCCTAAAGGGAAGTTCATCTGGTGGGTTACTACTTCTTCCTTGTCTCAGGACTACTTACCACTAATCTGCACAAAATTTTTGACTTAATATTTTATCAACTTTTTCCTGTGATTTTATAATGTAAGTTATTAGAATGCAGAATTCTTACTCCATATAAATTTGTTTCATGGCCAGCTCTTTTGTCATTGTTGATACAGAGTTCTTCTACAGCATATTTAAGGAGTAAGAGGACATTTAACATTTATGTAGTACTTGTTTTACATCATTTATAGCAGACATTTTCATACATGGTATCTCTTTTTAAATGTTATGATAAACTTTAGAGAGAGTTAGAAAGATCACATTTCTATGGCTGAATCAACTGAAACTCAGAAAACCCAAGGATTTTGTCCCTATCAAGTAATTCTGTGTGACCCAACTGAGATTTTAACCCAGGTATTTCTGAGGATAAGTTCCAGGCTCTTTAAAGTATGAAGGCAATTTCTGATACAATATTTAAAGATGTTAAGAGATGTATTATGTCTTTACAAAGATGGAATACCTCTTTTACAGATACATACTGTGCACATCTTCTAGTAAATAAACATAATATTGTTTCCCCTTTTAGAACATTGCATTTTAAAAAATAAAGGACATCTCTAAACCATAGGAAAATGCTCTTTGTAAAAGTTTGAAAAAAAAAATCATGTAAGAGTATAGACAAGATGTTCCACGAAGGAATTTAGTCAGTCGTCTGCAGTTTAAATTCCTAATCTCTGAACAAAGTGGAGAAAGAGCCTCTATCAGTGTATATCCATGGTATCCCTTAAGCAGTTTAATAAGCAATTTGTATTGATACAAGAAAGAAGATGAATAAGTTGTCTGATTGGGGATACCTTAAAAGCACAACTGCATTCCATGTGGGTTTTAAATCTATTTTTCCAGATACTTGAGATGAATGTAAGTCATTGAATGCAGGATTTACCAGTTCAGAAAATGGTAATGATTTTAGGTGCTTGAGACAGGAAGTGACTTAACACAAAGAATTAAATTGTTGGGAAGTCTGGAGGGCTGCAGTTTGGAGGCTGCCACCGGATTGTTGATTTCAAGGTCAAACAATCATAGCTACGATTCAGAGTTCTAGAAGCTGCTTTGGCTGCTGCCAGCACCACTACCACTCACTCACACCTGGAAACCACGTGGCTAGATAATGGAACACTCATGTCTCTCAGGATTGTCTTCTCAGACTTTCCAGCCACAGAATGATGGCCTTGAATGGATAGGGCAGTAAGAGCATGGGTTTTGATGTTAGATACCGTAGAATTTGCCACATTAAGTATATGTGAGACTTTCAGCAATGTATTTTAATTTCCTTTTTTTTAAAAAAATATTCATTCAGGGGCGCCTGGGTGGCTCAGTGACTGATTGGTTAAGTGACTGCCTTCGGCTCAGGTCATGATCCCGGAGACCCAGGATTGAGCCCCACATCGGGCTCCCTGCTCGGCGGGAAGCCTGCTCCTCCCTCTCTCACTCCCCCTGCTTGTGTTTCCTCTCTAGCTGTGTTTCTCACTGTCAAATAAATAAAAATCTTTAAAAAAAAATATTCATTCAGTGGACATAATAATGGTACTTATTTGATCAGTATACTTGATCAGATGAGAATACTCATCAGATGAGCACAATGTGCATGTGGCACATCAGTTAATACAACTTCAATGGGAAGATATAAGCAAGAAAGTAATATGTTATTTACCAACAAGTCAAGAAGTAAGGCTGCAGCTTTAATTAATTCATTTTCTCAGTGTGGTCACTATGGACCAATAGACTTAATTTTGAGACTGATCTTTTCATGGTTGCGTTATGGCAGCTGCATCCTGGACATTACATCTCCGGACAATAATGTCCAAAGAATGTCTGTGCTTTATTTTTGCATTTCTGAGTCTCCTGTGTAGGAGCACGGGAACCATTTCCAGGCATCCCTTTCTAGAGTCTATCTCATTCTCCTTGTCCAAAGCAGGATCACATGTTTACCTCTAAACCAATGGATTATAAGATTAATTTAGCCTGAGTAAAGGATAACCCTCAAGCTCTCAGATACCCTCCCCTGAATTACATGGGGAGAGGGTAGATAGTACAACAAAACTGAAATCTGCTATCAGGGAAGAACAAAGAAAGGCTGTTGGTTAGCAACTGACAGGGTCTGCCAAAGTCAGTAGTCAGTGTCTGTTTGTTATTATTATTGTTTTTTATGCACAACATATTTTGCTGTTTACTATGATGGGTATGGAATTATGAAATCTCAGAGTTAAAATATACTCATCGGGGTATCAAGTCCAGGTCCTGTCTGGTACTTATTTTCTCTCTAAATAGGTCACGTGAGTGAGATGTTCCTTAAAACAGAACAAACTTCTGTCATGGCAAATTCAGTAACTCTTGAGTTAGCACATTCTATTGAAATGAACACACAGCTTATGAAATAGAATATTACTAGTAAGAAGTCCCTGGGGTCCCTCCCTGTATGCTGGAAGAGACCATTATTGTGAGTTTATGTTCATTTCCTTGCTCTTCTTAATGGTTTTCGCCACACGTATTTGTTTTTCTAAAACATGAAAATCATATGAAAAATATTTCACTTAGTCTGTTTTGGATATATTTTTTACCCTCTCTCCTTGGTGATGTGTGGCTGCAGCTCATTCATTTTTTTCTAATATATATCGGAGAATGTGCCTTACACTTTAAGCACACGTTTGTCTAGTTCACTGTTGGTGGATTTTCATTCTTTACAGTGCTAGTGTTTTTAAAGAAAATTTGCTACCAAAAGCAATGCTGCTTTAAAACATTTGTATGCCATCTGAGGAACATGTTTAAGGGACTCTTCAGATTAAAGACTTAAATGTGAGACCTGAATGTATAAAAATCTTAGAGAAAAACCCAGTAATTTCTTTGGCATCACTGTAGCAACATTTTTTTTTTCTAGATATGTCTCCTAAGACAAGGGGAAAAAAAAACAAAAATAAATTATTGGGACTGCATCAAAATAAGAAGCTTTTACACAGCAAAGGAACCCAACAAACAAAAAGGCAACCCCCTACTGAATGGGAGAAGATATTTACAAATAATATATCTGATAAGAGTTTACTATCCAGAATATGTAAAGAACTTATACAACTAAACACCAAAAAACCCCAATAATCCAGTTAAAAATGGACAGAGGACCTAAATAGACATTTTTCCAAAGAAGACATACAGATGACCTAAAATGATAAGATACTCAACATAACTCATCATCAGGAAAATGCAGAGATAACTAAAAATAAGATGGGAAATAACAAGTGTTGGCAAGGATGTAAAGAAAAAGGAACACTTGTGTACTGTTGGTGGCAATGTGAATTGGTAGAGCCACCAAGGAAAACAGGAATTTCCTTAGGAAATGAAAAATAAAAATACCATATGATCCAATAATTACACTATTTACCCTAAGAAAATGAAAACACTTCAGAAAGATACGTGATCCCCTACATTTATTGTAGTATTATTTACAATAGCCATGATGTGTGGAAGCAACTTAAGTGTCCATGGACAGATGAATATATAAGGAAGATGTAGTGTGTATGTGCGTGCGTGTGCACACACACGCATATACACACAGGAATATTATGCAATCATAAAGAGATCGTGCCATTTGCATCAGCATGGCTGGACCTACAAGGTTTCATACCAAGTGAATTAAGTGAGACTGAGAAAGATAAATATTATATGATTTCACTCATGTGGAATCGAAAAAAAAAAAAAAGCCAACGAATAAACAAAAAGCAGGATCAGACCTATAAATAGAAAGAACAAACTAATGGTTGCCAGAGGGATAGGGTAGTGAGGAATGGGCAAATTGCATGAAGAAGGATAGGAGATACAGGTTTCCTGTTATGGAAATAAAAAGCACAGTATAGGGAACATAGTCAATGATGATCTAATAGTGTGGTGTGACAGTTGGTGGCTACACTCGGTATGGTGGTATATGGGGAAATAGAATCACTATGTTGTGTACTTGAAATGACTAATGTTGTGTGTCAGCTAACCTCAAAAAAATTAAAAAAGAGACTCTTCTAGATATATATTTAGGTGTAAAACATCTAGAATGTTTACTTTTACCAGATAATGCTTCTTTCTTTCTTTCTTTCTTTCTTTCTTTCTTTCTTTCTTTCTTTCTTTCTTTTTTTGGGGGGAAAGATTTTATTTATTTATTTGACAGAGAGAAACAGCTAGAGAGGGAACACAAACGGGTAGTGAGAGAGGGAGAAGCAGGCTTCCTGCCAAGCAGGGAGCCTGATGCGGGGCTTGATCCTGGGACTCCAGGATCATAACCTGAGCTGAAGGCAGACGCTTAAGGACTGAGCCACCCAGGTGCCCCTACTTGTTTTCTGAAGACCAAGTGACACTCTCTCCAGCATTGTTTGTATGAGAGCTCCATAGCCCCATATCCTCATGACGACTGACTTTCTCACTTTTCCATTTTCGGTAATTGGGTGAATTGTCTTATTTTCTCTGTTGTGATTTTGTGGAATTATTCATGAGGTCGAGCATATTTTCATAGGCTTATTGGCCATTTCACTTCCTCTTCCATTTTAGATTAAACTAAAACTTGTACGGGCAAGTTAGTTAGGTGCTACCAATTCATGTATACCTCCTATTAAGGTTAAAAATAGTTTTGACAAGTTATGGTGATGCTATAGGTCAAACTGGAGTACAGTGTTTTCATTTATTATTTCTTTTTTTCTTCTTTGTTGTATTGGTAAAAATTTCCAGTATGATGTTGAATAGATGTGATATCCTTTTCTTAGTTCACATTTTAAAGGGAATGATTTAAATATTACTATTAAATATAATGTTTATTGTCCATTTGTATTGGTAGATACCCTTTATCAATTATGGAAGTCCTCTTCTAGTCCTAGTTTGCTAATTTTTACCATGAATGGTTATTGACTTTAATTAAACAATATTTTGTTTATACTTCTATCAAGATTATGTTATTTTTCTTTAATCTTAATCTGCTAATTTTTAAAAAGTGTTTATTTAAATTCCAGTTAGTTAATATACAGTGTAATACTAGTTTTCAGGTGTACCGTGTATTAATTCAACATCCATATATTAAGTGTTCCTCCTTAATCCCCATCATTTATTTCACCCATCCCCCCTTAATCTGCTAATTTTAATAACAAGAATCATAAATAGAGCTTCTACCATAGTAACCTTACATTCTAAAATAAATTTATCTTGTTAATAATTTTTATATTGCTAGATCCAGTTTGCTAATATTTTGTTTGAGATTTTACATCTGTGTTGTCAGTGAGATTGGCCTGTAAATTTCCTTTGCTGTACTATTCCTGTCAAGTGTTGGTAACAAGGTTAGACTAACTTCACAATAAAATGAGTTGCAGGATCTTCCCCTTTCTTTGCATGTATTTAGATATGTATTCAGTGAATACTTGATAAAATGTGTCTGTAAATCTGCCTGGGCCTTGGATTTAATTTGTGGGAAGATTTTAACTACTGACTCAATTTTTTTTTAACGGGCTATAAATTTTCAGATTTTCTCTTGTGCGTCAGTTTGCTGTATATTTTTCTAGCCATATGCTTTAGTTTTCAAATTTATTGGCATACGTTTGTTCATATTCTGTCTTTATCTTTTAAAATTTCTCCTAGCTCTGTAGCTTCAGGACCTTCCTCCTCCCCTTTTTAAAAGACTTTTTTGCTTACTTTAATGGGGGAGGGGCAGAGGGAGAAAGAATCCCAAGCAGACTCCACCCTGAATGCAAAGCCCAACTTGGGCCTGGATCCCACCACCCTGAGATCACTACCTGAGCGGAAGCCAAGAGTCAGACACTTTAATCAACTGTACCATCCAAGTGCTCTGAGATCCCTTTTTTATTCTTGATATTGTTTACTTGTGTTAACTTTCTTATTTTGACCCTTTAGATTTCACTATTTGTATTGTATACTTCTGTGGATTTTGACAAATGTATGTCATGCACGTATCATCTTACCAGCATTGTACAGTATTTTATTCATGCTTTTTAATGAATCTAGTTTTGGCTTTGGTGAGCTTCTGGGTTTATTTTATTTATTCTATTGTAAACTTTCATGTTGACACACTTTTCAAACTTTTAAAAAATTTCATGGTATAATTTCCTTCTAAGGAACTGCGTTCCACAAATTTTAACAAATGCGTTTTATATTATTGTTCAATATTAGATATTTAAAATTTTCCATTATGATTTCATCTTTCTTCCAGAATTACTTGGAAGTGAATTCTTAAATTTCCAAATGTCTAGACGAAATGTATCCCTTTTTGTCATTGAAGTCTTAATTAATTAACTTGTGGCAAGAGAATGTGGTTAGGATGCATGCCATCAGTTCTCCAACATTCGTTGAGACTTGCTTTTTCGCCTGTTTTATACCATCAGGTTTTGTAAATGTTTTATGTGGGCTTGAGAAGAATGTGAACAGGTATAGGGTTCCTTGTATATGGCTAGTTAAATCAAGTTTCTTATGTTTGAATCACTTATCTACTTACTAATATTTTTGTTTTCTTGATGTATCAGTAGTTGAGAGAGGGACTTGTTGACATTTTCCACGGCAATGGTAGGTTTATACATTTTCCCCTGTGGTTTTATTAATTTTTTCTTTATATGTTCTAAGGCTATTTTTGTTAGTTTGGTTTTCTTGCACCTCGTTTCTTTCTTTCTTTCTTTCTTTCTTTCTTTCTTTCTTTCTTTCTTTCTTTCTTTCTTTCTTTTTTTTGAGCATGGCCTACTTTATTTAACGTCTCTAAATTTAAAATTATTTCTTTACTGGGAACAAAAACTTTAATCAGTTGAGAAGTGTTTTCTTCTCCTTCTGATGATAATATTTCATGTCTTCGGGCCTCTGTTGCTGCTGTTGAGAAGTTTGCTGTGTGTTGCCTAGTGGCGCTTTCATTCTGAAGTTCATTGTTTGTTAAACTTGATTACTGCCTCAATATCTGTTATTTTCCTTATATATATTTACCATACCTGGGACTTCGTGCTGAGTTTGAGTAATTTCTTTAGACTCATATGTGTCTCTCTTTAAATATGTCTCATCTGCAGTTTACCTACTGACTTTTTAATTTCAGTCATTATATTTTTTCATATCTGCAATTTGATTTTTAGAACAATCTTTCTGGTCATTTTTTTGACCGTCTTTTGTTGCTTGCCAATTTTTGTAATTCCATGTGACTGTTGTCCAAATTATGTATAATAATACCAGGATCAGAAGTACTTGGAAATTTTTTATGGTTCTCACTCAGGTTGCTGATGCCTTATGTATTTGATCATCTTCAATTATGAGCTCATATCTTTTTAAATGGACTTTATTTTTAGAGAAAAATTGTGCATCAAGTACAATGAATTCCCATGTACTCTCCCCATTTTCATATTATCAACATCTTGCATTAATGTGGTTCATTTGTTACAATCCATAAGCCAGTATTGATACATTGTTATTAACTGAAGTCCATAGTTTACTCAGGTTTCATTATTTGTGTTGGACAATTCTGTGGGTTTTGATAAATGCCTAATGTCACATACAGTACCATACAGAATAGTTTCACTGCCTTAAAAATTCTCTGTGCTCTACTCTTTGCCCTTCCCTTGTGATCCCCTAATCCTGACAACTGTTGATCTTTCTACTGTTTCTATAGTTTTGCCTTTTCCAGAATGTTGTATGCTTTAATGTTTATATAATTTTTGCAGACTGGCTTCTTTCATTTTGCAATACACATTTTAGATTCTTATATGTCCTTTTATAACTTGCTAGTTCATTTCTTTTTATCACTGAATAACACTCCATTGTTGGATGTACAGCACATTTTATCCATTCACCTATTGAAGGACATCTTTGTTGCTTCCAGTTTTGGCCCATTATGAATAATGCTGCTATAAATATTCAACTATTGTTTTTGAACTCTTATGTTTTTGACTTCGGACATGGGGGTCGAAATTGGGCATGTTTTCCTCCTGAGTAATTGTGATTACCTTGGCCTGTGGCCAGGGGTCGCTGCTAGCCTGAGACCATGACACTTTCTTCCACTTCTGTATGAAGGCAGGAGTCTCAGGTTTAGCTCCCTGAATTTGACACCTGCTTAGAATAGACTTCATCTCTGAGTTGCTAGTACTGGCATTTACCTTCAGAAAACCTTATCATGTTGCCTTGAAGCTTAGAATTCTGATTTGGTTTCAGCTTACTTTTTTTTTTTTTTTGGTAGATGGTAGGTGGGGTTTTGGAGTCCTCCTTTTTTTTCTGGGAGCCCAGAAATGTACTTAAGATAGGTTCTTTATCGAGGATGTAGCTGTTCTGTAATACAGGAGGGCCATTTGCAGTTTTTAAGTTTGCTGCTCTTGTAGGAGTCCATGGGAATGTGTTTACTTAGATGTTTACTAATTAAAAAATATTATGAACTTAGATTCTTTGTAACTTTATATGTGTAATTCCTCTGAGACTTATGTTTAATCCAGAAAAAATTTCATTTGCTTCTGTGAGGCCCTTTGGGTTGCTATAGGTTTTGTAACCATCTTTTTTTCTTTTTTTTAAAGATTTTATTTATTTATTTGACAGAGAGAGAGAGATCACAAATAGGCAGAGAAGCAGGCAGAGAAAGAGGTGGGAAGCAGGCTCCCCACCGAGTGGAGAGCCTGATGTGGGACTTGATCCCAGAACCCTGAGATCATGACCTGAGCCAAAGGCGGAGGCTTAACCCTCTGAGCCACACAAGCGCCCCAGTTTTGTAACCATCTTAAACAATGTTTTTGGCTTGGGACTTTGAGACCCCTTTGTTAGTGGGAATTTTAGTCTCAAAGCTTCAGCGAAAGTGGGCTTATTCTATAGGCGCTCAGGAGAATTCTTCTCCCTAATTTTGGGCTTTGGCCAAGCCAAGGATAAGCCAACCTTTGTTCTTCTGTGGACCACCTCTTTTTCTGGACGTCTGCTCTAACTATTCCTGGATCTAAGGCAGAGTCTCTAACCAGCACTCTGTCTTGCTTGGGATTCAGGCTTTGTTTCTTTCTAGTGTATGTGGGGGACATATTCAAACTCAGTATCTGGGTTATTAGATATGGACGGATGCCCTCCGGGTCAGTCCTGCCTGAATCCAGTGCTTGACTATTGCTTGGAAATTTTGGTGAATTTTTATGTTTCTGGACTCAGTTTACTTCTTTTCTTTACTAAACAAAGATTTTATTTATTTATTTATTTATTTTTACTAAAAGGGACATTTGAAAGATTTATCACTCTTAGATGCTATATAGTTGGAGGGATTTCTCTGCAATTCAGTTTTGTCATATTTGACAGTTCTTAAGTTTTCTTTAAACTCTTAGAAACCCAGGGCATCTGGGTGTTTCAGTTGGTTAAGCATCTGCCTTTGGCTCAGGTCATGATGCCAGGATCCTGGGATCGAGTCTGGCATCCAGCTTTCTGCTCATTGGGGAGTCTGTTTCTCTCTCTGTCCCTACCCCCTTCTCTCTCACTCTCTCTCTCTCTCACAAAAATAAATAAAATCTTAAAAAAATAAAGTCTTAGAGACTCTTCTTCAAACTCTTCCTTATTTTGAGCCCATGTATTTATTCTTCTAATGTCTGCTTACTAGGTTTGATGCAATGTAGACCATGGTTAGACCACCTCTATTTGATTGCTGTGTGTCTCTGTAAAGCAAAATCCTTCTTTTGAACATTCTGCTTAGAGTATGATTTTGGTTCCTTCACCGTCATGCCTTATGTAAGGCTTTGTACACAGCCGAACTTCTCATTTCCCTTCCTATTCCCTTTCAATGCCTGTAATCAGATCTAATGTTCAAGATATGGCTCTTGCCCTCAAAGAATGAACACATAGAAAACAATATGCCAGAATGTCTGATTAAATATTGAGCTGTATGGTGAGACAAGGGAGGAGTCAGTGTGGGCTGGAGGACTTGGAGAAGGCTTCACTATTCTGAAGGGTTGGGAGGATATAGTTAGCTAATATATTCAAGAATACTAAAAAGAGAATCAGAGTTCAGCAAGAAGAAGTGGTTTTTATTTGAAGTATCTGGAAATTGGAAGTCCTTGAAAATTCTTGGGTTGGGAAGTGAGTATACCATCTTGGAAAATTTATTCCGGCAGAACAAGAGACGAAAGTGAGGACCAACTAGGGGCCTCGTGCTTGAATCGAGGTGTGAGATTATATAAGCATGAACTACAGTGATAGCGGTAGAGCATACACAAAGGGGTAGATTGGGAAGCCAGGAGAATTTATAATAGCTTAATATAAGGAGACAAAAGTGAGAAGCTACAAAGTTGCTAACTTGTACACAGTCAAGTAATCTATGCTTTGCAATGAAGCAAGTGCCAAAGAGAGTGAGGATTTGTTGTGAACAGGATGAAATCTGTCACAGTGTTAATGGCAGCAGCCAGCAGCAGGTGGCATGCACTCTAGCAGGCCAATACAGACAATAGTCCTTTGTTGTTTAGGAAATCTTGACAAAGGCTCTAAACACAGAGTAATTAGCATTGTTTTAAAATAGATCATAATGGTCTAACTATGTGCCTGCTTAGATATCAGAAGACCAGATAACATTAATGTGATTTTTTTTGAAAATGTGATTCTTTATTTTAGTAATAAAAAAAAATCTTTCCTATGACATTAAAGGTTCTTCCCCTCTCCTCAATGGTAGGTTCTCTTTACTCTGGGCAATAAATGGGAATGGACAGTCTGTCTACTAAGACTAACAAATCTCAACATATGATCCAAAATTATCCAATTACTATAGTTGATTATATATATATATATATATGGAGGAGGATGGGTGGGTTGGATTTGGTTGTCTAGTAAGCCCATTGCCTTCCTAGCATCTATGAGCTTTACTACCTGTTGTATATGATAATATTTCTTTTATTAAACTTACCTTCCCAGGCTTTAAAAAACTATACCATCCTTGTTGAAAGATTAAAGGCTGGGGGATAATAAGTTGACAATATCTGTAGTATTTCTAATTTATCAAATTCAAATAGCTGTTGAATTCTAAATATAGAAAGGAGGAATTAACTCAGAAAATCATATCCAAATGGCTTAAGTCAGGATTGCCCTTTATGTTCATCCACCTCTTTATTAAGGGTTGAGAAGCAGGTCACTTGGACATCACTGTGTTTCTAAGAGAAGTTCCCACTCATGTTATTTATTTTGGCTCTGTATTGATTGCCTGCTTCTTTTTAAAAAGCTTACTGACACTGTCACTGATCGAGAGTCTAATGTTTGAGCCATCTATCTAGTTTTTAACCTCAGGGACTTTTTTTTTTTTTTCATTTTCAGGGTTTCTGTTTGGTTCTTTTTCACACCCATGCATTCTAGATTCATATCTGCCTGCTTAGCTTCATTTTGTTGTTGTTCTTTTAATGGATATGTAATGTAAGGAACAGAATTAACTTAATAATGTCCCTGGGGGTTCAGTCTGGGTTGTATCGACAGTAAGCTGGCTGGACTGTTTGTGGGGGTCAGCGTGCAGAGTGTGGGAGGCAGTGTCTTCTCTTCTGAGAGGCTGTACACCAGGTAGGCTTCTGATGGGATCTGTGACTTTCACGCGTCAGCAGGAGCTGTCCAACCTCTGTGAGCTCCATAGCTCTGTTCCTGATAAATTCCTATAAATGATGGGCACCTGAATCCAGACGTCTAGCTTAGTGCCCAAGACGTCTGTGTGTACTTTCATTGGTAGGTTGCTTTCACACTTGGCCCATCAGAAGTTAGTACAAGGTAGAGATAGGAGCTGTTACTCAGAAATCTAGACCTGGACTGGTATTCGGCATAGCACCCAGCACCTACCGTGGAAGGACGGAAGGAGAGGGATCCATGCCTTCTCTTGCTGACACTTGGCTTGTAGTTTCTGCCTTCCCCCGTGAAGCTATCCTTGATCCATGCTAAGTGGTGCTCTGGAGTCAGTCTGAGTGTGTGGCAACCACAGAGGGGGCCACATGGCATGAGAGACGTTATTCTTCACTTTATCTCTGTTATTATTTTAAGCAAACTTATAAGTCCTTGAAGATTTCTTGACTGTTTGCATTTCACTAGGAATGATATACTCTGATTATTGAGGTTTCTTGTTGTCTTAGCACTAACTTTCCTCATAGGCATTTGGATTTTATGTAGATTTATCTTGGTGAGAGAATGAATTTAATTCCTTCCCTTCTTCTCTTACTCCATTTCTTTGCTTCCCTCCATTGCTTTTTCTCTATTTCCCTAAAGATACACTTGCTTTGTCTTGTGATTTTTCTGTTACCTCCATATGTTATTATTCTATTAAACTTTTTAAAATTTTTTACTTTTTTTTTTTTTTTTTTTTTTAGAAAATTAGTGTGACAGCAAGGGAGAAGGGGCAGAGAGAGAGAAACTTAAGCAGTTCCATGCCCAGCATGGAGCCTGATATGGTCTCGATCCCATGACCCTGAGATCATGACCTGAGCCAAAATCAAGTGTCGGATGCTTAACTGACTGAGACACCCAGGCACCCAATGCTATTCTTTAAAAGCAAAAACCAGTTTCCATTCTTTGCCCGCCACTTTTGATCTTTTTCCTTTGATCAAGCAAGTAAGCAAGAAGGCAGATTCATCTAGAAGAATATCTGCAAAGAAAACTGTGTTTTTCTAAGTGTTAGTACTTTGATTCTGCCAGCAAGGAAAATAGTTCTACGTAAACTTTGTTTCTTAAGCAAAACTTGTGATTGATTAACTCTTGACAAAAGCAGATAGTAGAATATCTAAGCTTCATGGCTTGGTTTTAGAAGGAGTCCGTGTGCTTTAGACAGAACCTTTCTACATGACCTGATCAGTGAGAGACACTGTGGTCATTGCATGAAGAACTTTCATCTGTTAATTTTGGAGCATGCTTTCCTGAACTTTCCTTTTCTGAAATTTGTTTTGATATCTCCATTTAAAAAAAAATTTTTGCCCCAGACTTCATTGTATATTTACTTCTTTTGTTTATATAACATTACATATCCCTGTCCTTTGCCTCTGAGTAAACACTACTGAACGTGATTGCTATAGAGGAGTGTCACAAAAATAAGTCCTTTCATAAGCCATGCATCTGAAAACTAATTTTGGGTGTTGAGCCAAATGCTACTTTTACATATTCTCATTCTATTTGATTGTCATGCAAATTCTTAAATATAATGCTTGTATCTCCTGAATGTTTCTTTAAATTATTTCCACTGTAATAATCTTTTCCCTTCTTGTCCTTTGGGCTTACATTAAAAATTAATGCTGTTTTAGGATAAACTTAGTATTTCTCTTCCTGTTTTAAAGAACAGTTACTGTTCTAAAACAGTTACACTTTTTTTTTTCACTTTGCTATTCGTTCTCAATTTAATATAACTTGTTAGTGAGGATTCTAAGTTTCAATAAAGGTTTCTTTTCCTTAGCAGGTAGCTTATAAGAAAATTCTAGACATTGATTCAGTTACATCAGAGCATGCAGATATCATTAGACCAGGCATCAATGTTTCCATAGTGATTGTTTGCTGAAGAGCGGGAGTCTAAAAGAAGGTGCCGATGACTTTCTCTTACATTCTGTATGGACAACCCCCTTCTCACAACTGTCTCAGGGAGTGTTGTGATATGACTGTGACCAGGGAAGCTTCTTTCACCTAACATATCAAGTATCAGACATAGTCTCTAAGGGCTCTATTATGTTGCTGTTTTCATTTCCTGTATGACGCTTTGTTATTCTGTGTCACCCTGCTGACTAGAGGCTTGCCTATCCTTTCTATGTTTTATAGATAGAAAGGATATCTATATCCTTAGGATATAGATATAGGATCGTGCATATATGTAATATATGTATATTACATATACATATATTTAATCCTATATATAGATATAGGATTACATAAAAAGTATTATATATTATATTACCTAGGAAAGCATTATAAAAAGTATTACACATTGCTGTACTGTGGTAATGTGTTTGTGTTGTATTTTTATAAAAACAACCATGAGTCTACATTAAACATACCCATCATTAATACGGTGCCTGTTTTCCTACTGTCTCTCTAATGCACTCTAGGGGCACACAGCCTTTTTTTTTTTTTTTTGTAACGTATTTATCAAAGATATAGATGGTTGAGGAGATTTGGGATGTTTTCTGGGACATCTCATTAAATGTCATCATATACTAATGATGTCAAGTGAATCAGAAAATACCAGTATTGTATTTGTCTTGGGACAAAGGGAAAGGAAAACCTCAATGGTTTGGGGTCAGGTTAGGAATATGTTTTTATTCTCTGGAAGGGAAAGTATTTGGGTGTAAGCTGAAGGAATTGTGAGGGGAGTTATCTGCCAGTAATGGTGGGCCACCATGTCTTCTGCACATTGTAGATCTTGGGCCAAGTCTTCAAGCAGCCTCAGATGCCAACCAGGGGAGCAGAAACTGTCAACCATGACCCCATTAGTTGTTCAAATTGGCTTTACGTGCAGGGTCATATAAGTAGATCTAGGGTGATTTTAGGGCTCTGCAACACTCTAGGTTATCTTCTATATGACTGGTATATGTTACTCTTAGATGGGAGAGAGAGAAAAGTATCATTCCACAGTGAGTTTATCATTCAGTTGTCTGAAGGAGGTGACATTTGTTATGAAGAGCTTCAACTAAATTATCATCTGGTAAATCAAACATAAAAGACTGATCATTGGATTTTCTTCCATGTTTTGGAAAAAAGTGGGAAGGGGAGAGGAAGGGATCTGACATCTGAAGTTGGGAGGATGGTGATTGGTAAGTGATGCCACTAACTGAGTTAAATAATGGTCACAGGAAGAGAAGGCTAGGGACACAGATGGGGAACAGAATGCCTTGCAGACTTGCTGACTTGATGGCATTGCTGAGGAAGGACATCCTTTAACTTCACTGGGGCAGGGGCAAAGAGAAGACATGTACTGAGCTATTTTAATCATGCAATTGTGATGCGGGCAGTTCTACACTGTAGGATTTGGAAAGTCTTTTTTTCCTTTTTCTTTTTTTTAATAAGCACGATTGCCCTTGTTTAAATTAAGGAGCCAGATTCCCATTAATTGGTGCCAATATTTAGTTTACCATGTAGCTCATACAATATCACTTCCCTATATGATTTTTGCTATTGGTATAAAAGTTTGCTTGACTGATGCAAAATAATTTGGGGGGCTTAGCTATATTCAGAACTGGTGTTTGTTTAGGTATTCAGTCTTTGAGTCTCTGCCTAGAATTCCACTGCCCTTCCAATTTCTAGAGTCTTCTAGGACTATCTAAACCCGTCTAGACTATTCTTGCTATATTGTTTCTGAATCTACTGCTTTATGTCACAGTAGATGCTATGCAATTAAAAATATAGCTGCTTCTATGAAATCACTGAACTAAGCAGTTTCCCATATTCCATTAAAGGAATAAGTTTAAATTCTTCAAGATGACAAGGAATAATTATAATAAAAGTGCACGTACTTTTGGAGTGCCATGTTTATTCTTCATCACAGTTGTCAAAGGATCATTTGGGGATCTCCTATGTGCATGGCACTGGTCTCAGTGTTACACATTTTTTTTCTGAGATAACTCAGCTCCAGAACTCTGCATAAGTTACGCTTCTACATGTTGTACTTTACTAATATTTTAATATTAAAATGAAGGTGGGGCTTTGTAGATTTGGCCACTGACCTAAGATCAAAGTTACATAGGATATAAAAAATATAATCAATTTCTGCCCTTTCTGGAGAAAGCTTTTGGAATGCCTTTACTTAGAGTATTTTGGCATCAAAATATGAAAATGAAACCTAACTGTAAATTACATGCTTTACATTTTTCTTAAATTCTCCTGATCTGCTTTGGAATCATCCAGATGTTCTGTAGGTTGATATTTTTGTTCCATTTACTACATTGAATTATTTTCTGAAATTAAAAGGGGCTGCTTATTGAATTCTCCAGTGCTGCCTCCTTTGTTTGACTGCTGGCAATTTTAAATTAAAATAATTATTCTTCATAATTCCCATATTTACGGAGTTTAGCATTGTCTGTTTCTTCCCCTGGGCTAACTAAAGAGCATAGCTTTTTGTAATGTAGTACATTTTGCCTGAGATGACTTTTCTTAAAACAAGACAGTTGCTTTTTCTTCAGGTCATTGCTTGAAAAATAGACTTAAATATATGCCTATGTTTTCAACGGATTTTTTTTAAAGATGACATTTATCAGAAACATCTCCTTTCCACTGTAGGAGCTTTGTCAATCTTTAGACTTGGTAATATCTTAATCCTGGTTTGTAGTACAAACTTGGTCCTCTTTAATATTTCTTTTCTTCCAAAAAAAAAAAAATGAACATGGCCTCTTTATTTCAACCTCTTCCTTTGTGATCAGAAAAAGGAAATTTCATTATATTTCTAGTTGTTGCAATTTCTACTTCTCATCAATAATTTTTGTCATCAGATAGAAGCTCTATTTGTCTCATTCTCTAACCCCTTCTTTTTCCATCTAAATAGTTTCCATTCGTATCAGCACTTGGGCTCCTTCCCTCTACTGCACTGGCTTCTCTTTAATATGTAGCTTTACACTTTCTTCTACGACTTTTTAGGATTCACTTTGTGTTTGTTGTCTTGCAGGCAGTCTCTTGCATTCTTTTTCTCTTATTTACTTGACTCCAGCAGTAACATTGTGAATGTTTTCAGCGTTCACAGTCTTTTTACTTTTTGCAGTTCCACTTCTGTTAGGTGAGAGACAAGGTGGTCAGAAAGGTAGAAAGTAATCTTGAAGACTATCCATGGCTCGGTAAAACAGAGAGTGGGGTCTAAGGAAAATGATAGTGAACTACAGAATTAAATGCTAAAGGAAGTTTTGGTGACTATGAGTCATTGGCACATTAATCAATTTTAATACAGTGTGGTACAGAATATTCTTTTGAGAAATCTAGCAGGGCCGTTACCTGAGATGCACTTCCAAGATTGGGCAATATCACTGAAAAATGCTTAGTTAGCCTCAACTTTGCCATAGTTTTAAAGAGAAGAGAAAGAATCAGTAGACAGCAGAAACTACTCATGCACAGGAAACAGAGATGATGCCGGGAGAGGAGGGAGGGGAGCTGAAATTTGAAAAATCCATGAATCAAAAGCCACCCCCCCACACTCTGAAACACAGTAGGGAAGGTAACTTTGTGGATGGTCCTGGAATTTGCAGGTGGAAAAGAGGAAATGTTCATATGCTCTGTAAATTAGCAGGGGAGGTTATTTGCTAAGGTTGAATTGGGATTGGAAGCTTCTATCTTGGGTTCAGTATTTGCCTGGAACAGAAGCAAAGACAATACAAAACTTACTAAAGAGTAGTGATGGGTCAATACTCATCAAGTCACTCTCCTACTTGAGGAGTCCTTGAATTCTCTGCTCAGAATTCTTTGACTAGCAAGGACAGTTTTTTTCTTTTTCTTGGTTAGTATTAAATTTGTGAGTTGTCATGGAAACGGCTTGGGACAATTGAAATTATATTGATTGGATTTGCATATTTTTGCAACTTTTCCCTGAGCTTAGATTGGGGTCCCCTTTAACTGTGAGAACCCAACACTGTCAATATAGTCACGAGTTCAGTGTGTTTTTGACTCAAGTTGGACCTAACGTTCATCCCAGTGCCATTTTGTACATGTTGCACATCGGGAAGGCAATCAAGTCCCACTCCGCTGATTGCTATCTCTCTCTTGCAACATGCACAGGCTCCTCTTACCTTCTCTGTTCACCATTATGTGTACTCTTTCTGCAGGACCTTTAGCTAAAGAGACTTCTTTACCTAACAAGTGCGCCTCCCCCCCCTTCTCGTGTCTCTCGTACTTAAATAAATAGCCCTTGGCTTCCATTTGACCACTTCATAAAGCTGTCGAAAGCTAGAGCTATTCTCCCCCTCTCTCTCTGAACAGTGAATTAGGCTCAGTTCAAGTCTTTATTTTCATATTTTCCCCAGTTTTCTTAAGACCAATTTTCTTGTGGGAAGGACCACATATCCTATTTCTTTTAGATCCACTCACCTTTGTCTAGTACCAGACATGTAGTAAGTCTTTTTTTTTTTTCACATAGTAAGTCTTAATAAATGCTCATGCATTAAATTATTTCTAATGCGTTTTATTTTTATTTAGTGATTATGAGAGTTGATACTTACAATATGTCACTCCCTATATTTGTTTTTTTATTGTACTGCTATGGATAATGGTTGTTACAGTGAGATACTTTTGGCATTTCAGGACCTCTTGGTAAGCCTTATCAATTTAGTAATTTAAAATATTATTTTTACTTTAAATTTTATTTTCCTTTCTTCATTTTCATGGTTCTCTACATGCTTGGCTGGTCCCAAGTCATGACTCTTAAGGATGTCATGGTAACCTGGCAGAGAATTCTTGGGTTAAAGTGTTCTTTTTTTAAAAAAAATTTTTTTTATTAATATATAGTGTATTATTTGCTTCAGGGGTGCAGGTCCGTGAATCATCGGTCTTACACAATTCACAGCACTCACCATAGCACATACTCTCCGGGGTTAAAGTGTTCTTTCCTTCCATCCCTGAAATGTTTTTTCAGCTGTTGTGATATGCTTCTTCACCTTTTTTCCACCTATAGTTTATCCCTGATGATAAAATTACTCATTTTATCCCCTGGGTTTTTTACTATTCCTTCTCCTATCACCTCTATAAAACGATGGTATGTCTGGTATATTTAGCATAAGGAAATCCACTGATAACGTTATGTATAATAACTTTTCCTTTTAAACTTAATGCCATCTATCTTTTAATTGGGTTGTTATTGGGAAATGATAATTTGCATGACTCCCTCAAGCCGAGGAATTTTTTATGGGATAAAAAAGTACAAAGGAAACATTTTAGTTGAATCATAAATTACAAAGTAATTATCAAGCATTTATTATTTATTACAAAATAAATAAATTTATTACAAAGCTATGTGTGGGATAAAAATACACACTTGTGTTTATTTTAGGAATCAAGCATTTTAAGTCCCGTGCAGGATGGAACAAGGAAACCTCAGATTGACAGCAATAAGAGCAATAACTACAGGATTGTGAAGGAGGTCAGCACATGTCAGATATTTTCATCTTCTGTGTGTGTATTACATCTAATGTTATATTCCTTATGTTTAATGCTTTTCTTCTTTTTAAAGATTTTGATTAGACTAAGTAAACTCTGTGTCCAGAATAAAAAGTGTCGGAATCAGCATCAACGATTACTGAAAAATATGGGCGCTCATTCAGTGGTGTTGGATCTTCTGAAGATACCGTATGAAAAGGTTCGTGCTTAGTTACTTTCTTTGGGAAAAAAAAAAAAGTTATTTTGATATGATCTCAAATATATAGCAAAGTTACAAGAATTTTTTCTCTGAACTGCTTGGAAGTGGGTCGCCAAGCTGATCAGCCCCAAGCCCTTTGGTGTGTGGTTCCTACAAAAAGGACACCTTTTTCTCTGTGTAACCATGTGACAAACTTCCAGCTCAGGAAAGAGCATGACGCTTGACTGCCACTTAATTCTTAGGCACCGGTCGCATATCTCTCGTCATTTCAGCTGTGTCCTGTTTGACCAGAAGGTCCGCTTCAGAAACAGATGCTGTTTGGTTGTCATGTCTGTTCATCTCCTCTTGCTGGAACTCTTAGGAAATTGACACTTTGGAAGACAGACCCGCTCTTTTGAAGACTGTTCCTTCTTCTGGGCCAGCGAATATTGCCTCGTGATTAGATTCAGTTATGGGTCTTTGGCAGGAACATAACAAAAGTGAGGCTCAGTTCTTCCCACTGCTTCCTATCAGGACGCATCTGATTTTTATTTCGGTCCCATTACTGATGGTGTTTCCTTTGATCACTTATTTTTGATCACTTTTGATTGCTGGTTAAGGCGGTGTCTGCCAGGATTCTCCACAGTGAAGAACTCATTTTCCTTTGGTAATTAATGAGTATTTTGTGGAGAGCTTCTTTGAAACTGAGCAAATATCCCCTTCTTCATCAAACTTTTGATCTATTTATTTACTTACTTACATCTTGTGGATGCTCATTTTATTCCCTAGGTTACTCTAGGCTTCTCTAATTAGCTCTTGGATTTTCAGATGCTCCCCAGCCTGCCCAGTAGCTCCCCTTTGAGCTAGCTTCTCTGTCCTCTAACATGCATATCCTTCCTGAGTTGTTCCATGGTTTTCACACGAGAAGATGTTCTAGGGTCACCTTGTTTTTTTTTTTGTTTTTTTGTTTTTTTGTTTTTTTTGAGGGGGTCTCCAACTCTGGAATCAACCATTTCTTTAAGTGCTTCCAGGTCCGTTTTGGGGGAGAATGGTGTGTAGAAGCAAAGTTCTGGGAGCTAAGGGTACTTACTGCTTTTGGGGTTTTATCCTTCCAGGCCCTCAAAGCCAGGGACTGTATATGTGTGTTGAAATAGTTACTCATTTGTTAATATTGTAAATAGTTAATCTTCCTAATCGTCCATCACTGCAGCAGCCCCTGCTCCACAGGGACGTCCTCTGCCCCTCACCCAGGCTCTGACAACCCCAAGGTGGATGCCCTCCTTATCTCCCAGGTGCTCCCTGCCCTGCCAGGCCTCCCTAGGTGCAGATGTTCCCCCCAGCTGGACTTGCACTCCTCCAGGGGGTTGCTCCCCCATTCAGCTTACTTTTTAACCCATAAATTCATCAGTTTCACCCTTCCTCATGTGGCATAATTCATTTTATGGCACAGAACACAATAAAAGAATTATTGAAAGGCAACAAAAGGTATTAAATCTTCAGCATTTATTATCTGCATTACTCATCTTTGATATTGTAATATGGGCATTGGGCACGTGATTGAGTCTTAGTGCTCAGTATTTTACTACTACATTATGTTTATAGCTTTGCTCAGTTTTAATAACTGGGTAGTGCAGAAACAAACGAACTAACAAGAATAAGAGGAGAGTTTCAAAGAGATGTCAAGTACACTGGCAGTGGTCCTAGTGTTCTTCTGTGTTGGCCAGTTTTTCTATGGGAATTGGGTATTCCTGTGGCTGAAGTCTCTTTGATGTCTTTCAACTTTCCCTGTGTTACACAAATAAAGGAAAGTGTTAGTAGATTTTGAAATAGAATTTCCTGTTTTTAGGTCAGGAATGAAATTTTTGGTCTGATTTACTCATCTAGTTAAATCATCCTTATTTTAAATATGAGGAAATGGGTCTGTTAATGATCTTGGGCTGTTTGTTTGGTTATCGATAGCACGAACTATAGACTCTTAGAAAAAACAGAAAACATTAAATTATTTATTAAAACTACTACTCCAAACGTGAGTCCATTTTATATCTCTGACACTGACTTGATGACAAATTGGATAATCAACTACCCAGAAAAAATTTAGGTGGTCTCAGTGATATGGGTTGAAAGACCACTATTAAGAAGAGAACTTTACATTCTTTGTTAATTCTTAGGCTTGGAATTTCATGTTGAGACTCCTATAAGTGAATGATAGTGTTATATGATTTTGGAAAATGACAGTGAATAAGGAAAGCAACTTATGAGCACATGTGTTCAGAAGGAGGGGGGCCCAAAAAGATTGGGGAATAGAGGAGATCAGAAAGCAAAGAGGAAAAGTAAAACAAAGAGGTGGAAATAGACAAAATAAATAGCAAAAAGATGGCTATTAAGAAGGCATGTGTGGTGATGAGCACTGGGTATTATGCACAACTAATGAATTGTTGAACACTATATCAAAAACTAATGATGTCTCTATTTTGGCTAACTGAACATAACAAAAAATAAAAATAACAATAGATGAGGGTGGGGGAGCGTTAAGTTGAGATGAGGTCAGAAATATATACATATGTGTGTATATAGAGAGAAGGAGACAGAGAAATTTACGGGGGGGGTGCAGGAAAAGTGAGCAGAAGAGACTAGGGACAAGGCAAGAGGATGAGGGATGAGGGATTCTGGGAAAAGCAGCAGTAAGGAAAGAGTTTGAGAAGGAGGAGGATCTAGAAGGTGAGGAAAGAAGTGAAAAACAAGAAACAGGAATATTCAAATACATGGAAATGTTGGGAAAGAGCAAGTCCCAGAGAAAGGAGAGATGAGAAGGACGGAGTTGAAACAGAGAAAGAAGGAAACAGAGAGATTGAGGGGCCAGAGAGAAAGAGAGAGGAAGGCAGGACAGATGAACTGTGGGCACAGAAGCGGGAGAGGAAGATGCAGCTGTGGGCAGATGGGAGAATGTAGTGGACAAGCAGAGAGGTTAGGGAGAAGGAGACAGACTGAAACAAAGAGGGGTTTAGAGAGTGGAGCAGAACAGGTAATAGAAGTAAAGAGAAGGTGAGAAGCATCTAGATGACAGTAGGGGGGTTGGTAGTAGAGTGGGGATTATGAGGGAGTGGGGAGGTGTAGAAACAGAAAGGGCACAGAGGAGGGGGAGCATAACATAGCCGCAGGAGGAAAAGAGTATATGTAAGGAAGACAATATTTTCATAATATTTAGTATTAGGGTCTATTTGTTTCATCACTACTCTTTCACTTATAGACTGATGAAAAGATGAACGAAGTGATGAATCTGGCTCACACTTTCCTGCAGAATTTCTGTCGGGGAAATCCACAGAACCAAGTTCTCCTTCATAAACATCTGAATTTGTTTTTAACTCCTGGTGTAAGTATTTTAGTGACTTCTAATATTGATAGTAAAAGTATCCATCCAATTCGTTTTAGCAGCTTTGATGAATGGAATTTTAATAGTCTTTACCAGCTTATTTTTTTCTTTGTAGGGGTTCTCTCCCTAAAAGTGATTTTTTAGGGAGTTAGGGAAACTTTCACAGAAACTGGAAATATTATATGCACTTTACCTGCAAGTGACAACTACCTTTATATGTAGATAGTTTAACGTTAGGAAAAAATATGGTAGAACCAAGAACAACTATAATGCCATGAGTGAGATAAATATGGAAAACTCTATAAAATGTGTTAGTAGATACTAGGGAAGAGGTAACTTTGAGTAATAGCTAATTAATCTCAAGAATCCCATTGCCAACACGTTGACCTTTCTGATAATCAGTTCCCTTTTTCCAACTAAATTCCTCTGGGAGCTCAGTTTGCCTTTAACAGTGAATGAGCTCATCGCATTCCATCGAAGTCTTGCCCAGGAAACCCACTATGGCTTCGCATAAAATGTAAAACTGATCACAAAAGCAGGGAAATTAGTCTAAGTACTGTAAAGTAGAAAATTGATCTTGTCAGAATTACAAGAGCGCATTCCTCTCTGGTCAGCTCCTGGAGGCAGAGACCATGAGGCACATCTTCATGAACAATTACCATCTCTGCAATGAGATCAGCGAGAGAGTCGTGCAACACTTCGTGCACTGCATTGAGACGCACGGCCGCCACGTGGAGTACCTGAGGTTTCTGCAAACGATTGTAAAAGCAGATGGTAAATATGTGAAGAAGTGCCAGGATATGGTAATGACAGAGGTATGTTCTCAGTTTGCGTCCTATCAGCTTCACATAAGTAAGGCGCTCAGGTGTGTGTTTTCTGTGAATGGATAGTGTGAAAAGCCCCCACAACATAGGTGGGGAAAATAATTTCGTCCTGATGGCCTAAGCAACAAGTATATTTTGTTTAGATCTAGTGAGGTAACATAGCATTAAGTTGACTGCATAATTTTTCAAGCTTATTTTTCCTTTTGATCTTTAAGGAATTTGTGCATTTTAAAGAACAAAATTCTGGGAAATGTTGGGAGTTGAGAATGAAAGTGACACATTTTATATTTTTTAAATTTTCAAACTGTAACAAAGGTGGTTGTAACTTTCTTATCTCACTGCCCTTTTTGATCTATTCCTGAAATAAAGAATTGGTGTTTCTCTGTTACTGTGTTCAAAAGGGTTGAAAGGGAATGAAGTTAATTAATAGAAATTATCCATCAGAGACTTATAATATGTGGAAACTTAAGTTGAAAATTTAAGAAACACAAATGGTTGAAGCCCCTCATTTATTTTGCTCTCTTCATTGTGATATTTGGCATGGAGCAAGATTTATGCAATGAGTAAGTTACTCACTAGGAACCGAGTGGTTATTTGGAGAAATTGACCCCATTTGGGTAAATCATTGCTCTGCGACCTCATAGTTCTCTAAAGGCCTATATGGATGGAGGCAGCTTTCAACTGTGGCTACCAGTTATGTTACAGGTTATATTGATATGAGGGGATTTTCATAGTTATAAGCTTTCAATTTATGGTGAGGTGGGGGACTTCTATACTGATACAGTGTTGAGTCCCTAATGCCCCATAGAAGTCTTAAAATTAATTCGGCTTAAACTCTTGAATTTTTAATGTAAATTATTGTTATTAAGCATTTTAAAGAACATTTTAAACTTGTAAAATTTACCTTTTCCTTATCTACATTTATATTTGTAATTGTTCTTCATTGCCTAGAAATGTGGGAACTAATTTGATTTTGCATTATGATTGCCAAGGAAAGGATTACAATGGGAAAACAGCAAATAAAAATTAAAGAAAATTTATGACACCTCTTAGGGGAAGTGTTTTTATGTGGAAAGAAGTATTTGTTATATTGTGTTGATGTATAATACATATTTTGACACGTAAGCATTCTCTTTCAACAAAACGCTCAAAGCAAGCCAGCTGTCCTATTGATTTAAATCTGTTACCAGTTTAATTAAAATAGAGAAAAAATATATCCCCCAAATATCTCCCATTGGGGTTAGAAAATTGGTACTGATAATAGACAATATGATATTATGGAGTTTGAGCAATAAAATTACCTGCTCGAATGCTCCACTAAAATTGTGCAAACAAAATATGAAGGAAAATGTATATTAAAAGTTTTAGCCCTTTTTCATTTCTTTGTTTCTCTCTCTCTCCTTAAGTCTTTTTCTCCATTTCTCTCATCTCTGGTTTTACCTCCATTCCCTGCTGGTGCCCACGACACATAGAATTTCCAGATTCTTGTAAAGTTGCATTTGGCTCAAAGTACATGCCTTTTATTCTGTCGCTATTGAAGGAGGTTGGGGTATTTTACTCTACTTTAATAAAATTAGACTTAGGAGATTTCTCATGTCTTGGCAATGGCATCCTCCATTTGAAGTAGAAGAAAGCAACTTTCTTGAAATATTTTGCAAGTTTAATTTCAGGGGATAACTCACTCGGGAATGATGAACTATGGTTTATGCCATTTAATTCTTGTCCCCATCCACCTGTCCCCTGTGTCCCTGGATCCTTTTGATAGTATTCATAGATAATCACTTAGCACCTGACTAGAATCTTTTTGCCATCCTGCCTTGGTATAGTTCTGCTTTTGCAATATTATCTGTGTTTTTAGAAAGCGATGCATGTGTTTCCAGTAGATCAGACCTTTAGCGGTAGCTGCAATTATGAACATTTGGACTGCTATGTAGACTCTCTTGTTATCATTTCAGTTGATAAATGGGGGTGAAGATGTGCTGATATTTTACAATGATAGAGCATCATTTCCCATCCTTCTCCATATGATGTGTTCAGAGAGGGACCGAGGGGATGAGAGTGGCCCCTTAGCCTACCACATCACCCTGGTGGAGCTGCTGGCAGCATGCACAGAGGGGAAAAATGTCTACACTGAAATCAAGTGCAATTCCCTTCTGCCCTTGGACGACATAGTGAGGGTGGTGACCCATGATGACTGCATCCCTGAGGTAAGCCTGGCAAAACTTAACAGCCACAGAATTGTTGTTAATACCAAGTGCAGAAGTGCCAGAAGTCCCCATACTATTTACCGTGAGATAATGTATTTAGTCAAGCAAATGTACTTTGCTATATAATTGGGAAAAGTTCAAAGAGAATAAAAAGTTTCCTTTTTTAGTTCTACAGGAAGCTCTGAAAGACGATAAACTTTTTCAGAGTAGAGCCACTATTGGCTTTCTGGAAACTGCTACAGGAGTCCCTTACATTTCAAGTATGGCAATGTGATAAAGCTGAGATTTTATTTGTTACCTCTGCTATGTTCTGGAGCATGTAGTAGATGCTTCATAAATAATTCATGATCACTGATAGGACAGTCTAGGGTGATACAGTAGTATCATCTATTAGACTCTATAGGTTTACCTTGTTTTATGGAATAAGTGCATTCTTGGAAATGTGGACATGCATTTTGCTTTATTAACACATCATTTTTTATGCTCTGTCCTTATTTGGCTCTGATAATACGGAAAAAACATTAAAAATTGGTTGTCTGCCAACAAGATTAATGAGGCTTCCAGGAATATTATATTGCAATAATTTCTTTCTTTTCTACTATTGTGGTGTATTGTTACAAAGTTCATAAATGTCTAATTCATCGAATATGGTGTAAATTCAAACATTTTAAATCAGAGTAACTCAAAAAGGTATCAGGTTAAGTTAACTTCCCGAACTTCCCAGTAGTCCTATGCAGTGATGGATTTAAAAGTATATTTTTATGAAATTTTGTGGAATTATTGACAGTTCATAACAAGGGTGCTTCATGCATTGATGGTTTGGAATAAGATGACCAAGAAAGGTAGCCTACTACAGTGATTAAATTCATGGGTTCTGTCTTTATTTGAGGTCCTGATTCTGATTGTACTTCTTCCCACATTCTGGTCTTTCTGACCACACCACTCTGGCCCCTTACGTTCACCTACTTCACTCCTCTTCATCC
The DNA here is from genome assembly GCA_004023965.1 of Spilogale gracilis. Taxonomy (NCBI): domain Eukaryota; kingdom Metazoa; phylum Chordata; class Mammalia; order Carnivora; family Mephitidae; genus Spilogale; species Spilogale gracilis. The sequence goes on along the minus strand of PITA01008047.1, from coordinate 3,899 downwards.
TTCATATCTTGATTCAAGCATTACTTCTTTAAGGAACATTTCCCTGGCCCCCATAGTAGAGTTATAAGAGTCTACAATTTGAAATTTGGCATTTGAATTTTGTTAATAAAGGTCTATAGACTTAATTTCCTTTCCCAAGATTATAAGCATGTTGACCGTAGCAAGTAGGTTGTCCTCTTTACCATTATATTACCTGAGCCTGAGTCTTAATACTTAATCAGTATGTTCTGAATGAATGAATGAATGAATTTAAGAATGAGTCAGAACCCTGGATCTGTTACTTTTAGATTTGTGACTGATGCCAGCAGGTTACTTCACCTTTCTGATCTTCAATTTGTACTATGTTAAACAATTAGAAACAATTATGGTATGTAACTGAGAGGATTGCTGGAGGATGAATTAACTAAGATATTACATACAAAATACTGAAGGTGTTTGGCACATAGCAAACAATGATTAAATATAAGCTGCTGTCAAGATGATTATGATAATGCCCTGAATGGTTGTGATGTCTCCCCACCCTACAGTCAGTCCTTGACCCAGGCACCCTGCCTACTTTTCAGCCTTGGTCAGGTAGAGAGAAGCACTAAGGGCACGAAAGCTGGCCCTATATTCCTTATGTTCTAACTTGGATTCTAAGATGTTGAAATTATTTACATGATTATGTGCATTTGGGGTGGTTTATAGCATCCATCACATTATTTATTTATTCATTTATTCATTTAGAGAGAGAGAGAGAGAGTGAGTGCACCTGTGAGCTGGGGAGAGGGGCAGAGGGAGAGAGAGAATCCCAAGTGGATTTTGCACTGAGCACAGAGCATGACTTAGGGCTTGATCTCAAGACCCTGAGATCATGACCTGAGTTAAAATCAAGAGTCAGACGCTTAACCGACTGAGCCTCCCAGATGCCCCTCATCACATTTTCATTAAAAAAAAAAAAAAAAAGGAAAGGAAAGCGAAGAAACACAAAAACTACTGCCTTACACACTTTAGAAATACTCTATGTTGGTGAGGCTCATCTCAGTCCTTTATGAGGAATTTTGTTAAATATGAGAAGGAATGTTGCTTACATCTGAATATAATTTTCTTCTTTGTAAACTATAAGCTTGTTTCTTCTCAGAAATAGTAACCTAATATTTCTGAATGGCAATAAAGTACTATTTAATCAACACATTTAAACATGATATTAGAAATTTTTTGGTTGCAAATGACAGAAACCTAACTTAAACTGTTTAAAAAAAAAGGGAATTTTGTTGACTCCCATATTTTGGAATTTGAAGGATAGTTGTTCTGGTGGATAAAGTGGTTCAAGCAATGTCAGAATTCTTTCCATCTCTTGTTCTCTTTTCCTTTGTGGTTTTGCCTTATTCTTCTGAGCGTAATTATTCTCCATGTACTTGTGGAAGATGGCTTCTTGGAGTTGAGGTTTACCGTGTTCCACTTTAGTAATGTGTGTGAGAGAGAGAGTAATTGAGAGAGAGAGACAGAAAGAATGATAGAGAGAGAATGACAGAGACAAGAGAGAGAATGGCAGAATGTCAGAGACAGAGAGAAGGGGAGGGAGAGGGAAAGGAAGGATGACAGGGAAAGGGAGCACATTTGACTCAGTGTCTCTGCTAGGATCGACTTGGTTTAAGTCAGGGGTACTTGTGTATTCCAATCACTGGGGACAGGGGAATAGGCTCCTGGGTCAGGGCCTGGAGGGTTTTAGTCAGTGAAGGGAAATGGGAATGCTTTCTAGGTATGTGTGAAACGTGCTATAATCCACAATAGTTACTAACCCAGATTTTATTTAACCTTTCATATTTGATATTTGAAAACAAACAGTGAAGAAAACTCACTTTCTTTTGTATTTGAAACTTGCATAGGTTAAAATTGCTTATGTGAATTTTGTTAATCACTGTTATGTGGACACTGAAGTGGAAATGAAAGAAATCTACACGAGTAACCACATTTGGAAATTATTTGAGAACTTCTTGGTGGACATGGCAAGGGTGAGTTATACTTTCACCATTAAACATGACTTCATGGTCAGTTAGCTTGTTGATACGTATTTCAACTAAATAGGATCAAGGATCTGGATGAAAATTTGGAATTAAATCCTCCAACTTTGGATGTAATCCATTACATTCAGAATGTTGTTCATGCATTTCACAAGACTGTGAGTGAGATTTAATGAGTTTATATACACAAATACCCAGTATAGTGTATATAGAAACAAAGTACCCATTTGTACTTTTACCACTGGCTGTATCCGTTTGGTATTAAGTGGACTTTTAGTGGCCTTCTTACATGGGTTGGGGAAGACATTGGCAGGGGCCAATTTGTATTCAGCTTCTTATCATGGATGCAATTACAAACCATAGAGGGAAGAGATCTCCAGAGGCCTTCACCACTGCTTTCAGACAGATAGGTACTTGACCAGACTACTCAGGGCCTAGCATTGCTCGGTGTTGCCTATTCAGAGTTTTCTTTGGGAGAGTGCTCCAGTAATTGAATCATTGGTTTTGACTCATCAGTCAAAATAAGTCCTGCTTTTTACTGAGTCCATTTTCTCCTGTTTGGCCTTTTGGGGGGAATGGAGAGGACATGTGTGGCCGGTTGGCATTTTCTAGATATTGTCTAGCATATGTTGTTGAGTAAAATTGAGTAAATGAATGAATGAAGAAAGGAAGGAAGGAATCTTCTTTATAGATAGCACTTAATTTTAGTTAGTATGTCTTAGCCCCCCCCCCTCTTTTTAGTATGTTGAATTGTTATACAGGGTCTATTATTTTAGTTTTTTTTAATCTTGAGTTTTCCCTTTGAAGTGATGGCTATAATATTCAAATAAGAGTTTCACTAATGGAAGATAGTGTATAGCTCATCCTTAGACCTGTGATGACTGATGGTGGGCTGTCCCCCCCCAGTTTTTTGACTCAACATTCCTCAGTACTGGTAGCTTTACAGGCCTTACTTAGATGTATTTGGAGGAAAAGGGGGTCCATAGTGAGGTCCATATTTCCACTGTCTTCTAAGAATGGATGCTGACGGTTATTCACTAGCTAACTGCCTCCGTGACAACCCTTTCTGGAAGGAAGGAAGACAAGAGGAATATAATGAAACACCAACTCAGACTCAGACGTCCGGGCTTCGCAGGTGAAATGTGCCTGTTTTACCTTCAACGTGTTGCAGTCTGAGCCAATTCCAACACATTCACACGCGCGCGGAATAAGGCAGGCCCTGATTTACTTCAGTTCTATAGAATGAAAAGGCACTCATTACCTTTGGTGGGCAAACCAGCACCTGTGGAGAAATCGTTTTGTTTTACATGCGATTTTCATACCACTCATATTGACCCCCATGTCCTTATGAAAGCTCTTGTATCTCATGGGCTACAAGGATCGCTAGAGACCTTGAAGTAAAGGATGGGTTATATGCCGATGACTGAGCTTTAAAATTGCACGTGTGCAGGAGGATACTAAAGAGATTATAGACTGATCTGCAGAGTTTCACAGAGCCATGGACCAAAGATAAGCTTGACAAGACCAAAGTCACATTCTAGGCAGCATGAGCTGCAAAGCTAAAAGGAGTTTTGTTCTTTAAACCAAAGAAAGCTGACAGTAACAAACATTGGTTATGACACCTTGGAAACACTCTTACCGTTGATGTGTTTCTAAAGTTATGACGTATGTGTTCTTTTTTGTAAAGAAAGCATGTGGGGACGCCTGGGTGGCTCAGTTGGTTAAGCAACTGCCTTCGGCTCAGGGCATGATCCCGAAGATCCGGGATCGAGTCCCACATCGGGCTCCCTGCTCTGCGGGAAGCCTGCTTCTCCCTCTCTCACTCCCCCTGCTTGTGTTCCCTCTCTGGCTGTGTTTCTCTCTGTCAAATAAATAAAATCTTTAAAAAAAAAAAAA
>PITA01008046.1:57038-87476 GCA_004023965.1 Spilogale gracilis | reverse complement strand
AAGTGTAGGTGTGTGTAGGTGTGGGTGTGTATGTGGGGGGGTGTGGGTGTGGTCACTGTAATAGGATTTTCTCTTCTCCTACGTTCCAACTGTCCAGTCACCGCACAAGAAGGCGAGGACGTGTGTCCTCCCGCTCACTCAGGAAGGCCTCCCACACGATGAAAACCTACCACGTTCGATCCACTCTCAGAAACTGAGATCGACAAGAATATCTCCAATACTCTGGCAAGTCCCCGAGTCTCCCTTCTCCTGTAACTAAGGCTAATGATTTCTACATTTTAATTTGGTAATCCACGTCTCGAGGTATCCGAGAATGAACAAAAGGCTACCAGCAAGTTAACAACAAATCTCCCAACCGTTAGCCGAACTACGCACAGTCCCCAGCCCGGAACCTGACTGTCCCCTCCCCGTCTCAACTGAACTGAATCACAGCCCGGCCCGGGAGCGAGGGACCGGGGCCCGCGTGGTATATGGCTGCACCCACCCTGGGCGCAAGGACTTTGAAACAGTCTCCCCCACTTGTTCTATTTCTAGGGCCCTCTCCATCGGGACTCCCCAAGGAAAGGAACAGCGTTGAAGCACACCGGCAGGTCGCCCTCCTGCTCTCCTCAGTCAAGCACCTGGGCAAGGGCGCGTCATCACACCGCGGGGAGCAGCCGCACCCCGGAGAACCACGTCACACTGCACAGTTCTGATCGCACAAAAACGGTTTTCTTTAGGAAAGCTATTTTATATTAATGGTACATCATTAACAAAAGGAACTAAAACCATAAAAATAAAACATTTCACGAACATTCTTCTGAAGGGCCGAACCTAAAAAGCCCAAGTTCAAACCCGAGGAGTCCTCGGAGGCAGCAGGCAGAGAAGGCTAGTTCGCTCCTTCCCCACAGCGCAGGCTAGGGCGCGCTCCCAGGAGCTTCCTCTGGCATTGCTGAAAAGCGGGATGTTGAAGCCGGGACTCCTCCCAGCGACTTGCATCCAGAAGACCCAGAAACACGTTTTGGACAGGTTTTCTCCCGCAGAGAAGACCCGCTTCCCTCTGGGGCCCGCTCCTGGGACTGTCGCCACGCTCAGGGACAGCGACGCGGTGTGATGTACAGATGCACTTAGACCAGTGAAACTACCATTGTTCCAATCAACAACTTCCTCTATTGTCCTGTTTCTAATTTAAGGGTAACTGATGCCAGAACATGTGACTTCCTACAATTTGCTTTGTGGAAAGCCGGCTGCGAATGGAATGCCATCAAGAAGTTAGCTACGGGGCGCCTGGGTGGCTCAGGGGGTTAAAGCCTCTGCCTTTGGCTCAGGTCATAATCTCAGGGTCCTGGGATGGAGGCCCGCATAGGGCTCTCTGCTCAGCAGGGAACCTGCTTCCTCCTCTCTCTCTGCCTGCTTCTCTGCCTACTTGTGATCTCTCCCTCTCTCTGTCAAATGAATAAATAAAATCTTAAAAAAAAAAAAAAAAAAAAAGGGAAGTTAACTACGGAGTAAGAAGGAAGATCCGCTTTTACACCGAGAGTGTAAGACGACGTAAAATCGAATCAAGCAAGTTCAAAGTATCCTTGGTAAGAAAGCAGCATTCCGGCAAATCTGTTTATAAGGTTTATTTCCTGAAAGGCATTTAAGAAATCCCACTGAATTCCAACATCAAATCAATGTTGTGTCAAGAGACAGACAAGCCACAGACTGAAAGAAAATATTTGCAAAAGACACACCTGCTGAAGGACTCTTCTCCAGAATATACAGCACACTCAACAATAAGAAAACGAACAACTTGATTTAAGGAAGGGCAAGACACCCGCACAGACGGCTCACGGAAGACTCCGACTGCAAGTTATCACGTGGACAGATGCTCCGCGCCACGTGGCATCGGATACCTGTAAAATAAAGGGAGATGCCACGGCACCCCGACGAGAACGGCCACGGTCCGCACACAGACAACACCAGGTGCTGGCGAGGACGCCGAGCCGCAGGACTGCTCGCTCACGGCTCCCGGGAACGCAGACTGGCGCCGCCACGTGGGACGGCTGGCGGATTCTCACAAACGAAACATGCTCTTCCCGTGGGGGCCAGCAACCAGGCTCCTCGGTACTTACCCGAAGGAGCTGAAAACCTATCTCCACACTAGAATCTGCACATGGATGTAAAGTTTTATTATTACTTGCCCCAAACTGGAAGTAATCGCTGTGCCCTTCTGTGATCCGCCCGGACGGTGGAATGTTATTTGATGTGAAAACAAAATGAGCTCTCAAACCACGAAAAGACAAGGAAGAACCTTGAATGCATATTGCTAGAGTTAAAGAAGTCGATCCCGAAAGGCTGCGCCCTGTATGATTCCAACTACGTGGCATTCTGGGAAAGGCAACACTAGCCTAGAGAGCCAGGAAAAAGATCTGGGGCTGCCAGTGATGGAGTGGGGGCAGATGAATGGGTGAGAGCAGAGGGGCTGCAGGGCAGTGAAACTACTCTGCAGGGTACCACCATGGTACACACCTGGTACACACCGGCCATTACACATCTGTCCAAGCCCACAGAGTGAACAACACAGGAGCGAACCCTAGCGTAAACTGTGGACTCTGGGTAATGACAATGTGGACATACAGGTTTATCAGTTTTTTTGTTTGTTTTTTAAGATTATATTTACTTGAGAGTGAGCATGAGCAGGGATAAGAGGGAGAAGCAGGCCTCCCGCCAAGCAGGGAGCCCAATGTGGGGTTGATCCTGGGACCCTGGGATCATGACCTGAGCCGAAGGCAGACACGTAACGACTGAACCACCCTGGCGCCCCAGACTGAATGCTCTGCACCCGGGAATACCTTCTCACATCTGCAGTCACCCTCCTCTAGGTATTACGTGTATCACCGGCCGACACCCAGGCTGGTCTCCTCTGATTCAATGTGCCTCTACAGTCTAGGAAATGTGGGCTCAACAAGTACAGAATCAATAGAAATTTGAATCGGCATTGGAGGGGGCGCCTGGGTGGCTCAGTCAGTCAAGCGTGTGCCTTGGGCTCAGGACCGGGGCCCAGCCCTGCGCTGGCCCCGCTCAGCTGGGGTCTGCCCCTCCCTCTGCTCCAGCTCCCTGTCCCCCCAACTCTCTCGAATAAATAAGGCATGTGACTCTGTGGGATCCCCAAAGCACACAGCCCCTCAGTGTCTGAGCCCCCACCAAACTCCTGGGCTGCCAGAACAGGGGCTGGGGCCTCTGAGAGGTGATGTGGTCATGAGGGTGGAGCCCTGGCGAAGGGAACTTCAGAGCCCTCACGGAAGACGCCCGCAGCTCCCAGGCTCCTTGCATGGCGCAAGATGAGGACACGGCGAGAAAACGAGTCTGAACCAGGAAGCACGCCCATCAGACACGCAAAACACCTGCGGAACGGTGAGAACTCCGTGTGTGCTGGAGAGGACCCCCCCCCCCCACGGCCTGAGGCCCCGCGAATCCCCGGGAACAGCAGCGGTCCATTTAGAAATGGCTGCTTAGGGCTTCACCCAGTCCACAGAACCAGATCTCTGGAGAAGGACCCAAGAATCAGCACTGCAACACACACCTCCAGCCCCGCCCAGCGTGGGACGCTCTCCGCGGCCATGCGGACGCGAGCCTCGCTCACGCGAACGGTTATTAGCTCCGCACGCAAGTCTGTCCCGCTCTGGAGAGTGCGCGGCCACTCTGGAGACACATGATCAAAAGCTCACCTACAACGTGAACCTTTTCATAACCCAGCCTTTGAGTGTTCCGTGTCACGAAACACAGTCGAGGACACTTCAGAAACAAACATGACCCACGTCAGACCGGACATCAATTTCTATTTGACTCCTCTGATCAGCTTGCTGGGAACTTAATGCTGGGAAAGCGGGGCGGGAGGAGAGGTGTGTGTGTGCCCATTATTGTATTAACAGACTGAAGCAAAGGAAATGTGGAAAGAGGACCCCTGGGAGCAAGGGGATGAAAATATTGCTACACTGTTAACAGCTCAGTCTAATTAAAGTATTTCTCAATGGATTCCCGTCCCAGAGCGAGCAGGAGGGGCCCAACCCCTGAACCTCCGGCACTCCTCCTGGGGGGCTCTGGTGTTGACCATGTTGTCCAGCTCCTCCTGCCGGTGGCCTCCTTGCCCGCCCTCTTACACACCTGCCCCCTCCAACACACGCCCACCCCCCTCGCACACACGTCCAGCAGAGACCTGGGCCAGGGCATTCGTGAGTGTGCAACAATGCAGCTCTGGCCCCGTCATAAGCTCCCAGAGGAGGAGACGGGCCAGCAGGACAGAAAGGAGCAGCTCCAGCCCACTCGCCTTCCCTGTCCACTTGTGCACTTCAGAGCCCTCTTCCAAGACCCTGGCTAGCAGGACATCCTCTGGGATGGCCAGGCACCTCTGTTTTGCCTTCAGGTCCCACTGGCCTGAGGGCATAGCCAGGACCAGCTGTCCACCTTTCTCCCCACCCTGGTCCCCCAGGGAGAGAGGCGCCCCGAGCAGACAGCAGGGTGCACCCCGAGGGCAGGATGGCTCAGACCCCAGCGGGTAGTCTGGCATCTAGCCAGTGCACTCAAGGCAGCTGGAAAGAAATGGAATTGTGGGGCGCCTGGGTGGCTCAGTTGGTTAAGCGACTGCCTTCGGCTCAGGTCATGATCCCGGAGACCCGAAATCGAGCCCCACATCGGGCTCCCTGCTCGGCGGGAAGCCTGCTTCTCCCTCTCTCACTCCCCCTGCTTGTGTTCCCCCTCTGGTTATGTTTCTCTCTGTCAAATAAATAAATAAAATCTTTAAAAAAAAAAGAAATGGAATTGTGAGCGCTGAAGGTAGAGGACCAGACCAGCCCTTAACTACTCCATTAAAAAAAGAAAGCCGATCTTCAGAAATCCCTCCCTCCTAGAAGAGCAGATAAGCACCGGGCGTGAAGGAAATCTCTTTCTCTTCTGAATACGAAGCAGACACCCGTGTGTCAGTGCTAATGAAAAGTCCAGATGATTTTTTTAATGCCTTAAAACTGGCCTATTACAATTCAAGTAAACTTTCAAAATGCACACGCTGCTCAAGGTGTTATATTTTTTTAAAGGCACCACACCCTCCAGATACATCACAGCGTCTCCCAGTTTCACACCCAGGTGGAATTTCTCAGGAATTCCTCCGCTTTCATGAAGCAGCCCAAGTCGAGGGGCACCCGGAGCAGCACAATCAACACCGCCCGGCCACATCTGACACACAGCACCCTCGAGCCCAGCACCCGGCCACCTGCCGGGGCTCGCAGTGCTGCGTGCGATGCCCACACAGTCAAGTGCACTTGTCCCAGCCCGGCTGGGAGGCCTCCGCGGCGCCTGCGTTCTTAGCAGGACATCACCGACAACAAGAGGCCTTCCCCAGCAACAGGGGCTCCCTGGCGCCTCAGTGACAGCCGGCAGGCCACCCCTGGCTCACACTGCCCCAGCTACACTCCACAGTGGCTAGAAGCAGCCTCCTGCCCTGGTCTCTCCCACCCACAGATGGTAAAGTCCTGTCAGGCTCGGCAGGGCGCGGAGGCCAGAGCCCCACCTGCAGCACACCCTACAGAGGGGCAGAGGGGCAGAGGGGTGGCTGACTCAGCAGGCTCACGCCTGGCCCCACCCCGGCTGGCAGGGCAAGGCAGCAGGAGCAGAGCCCTCCGGGCAGGGCACTGACCTGCCGGCCGCAGCGCCACGAGGATTTCTAGCTACTCACTGGGCCCCCGAGTTTCTGTGAGGGGCACACCTAGTTCCAGAAGCCACTTTTCCATCTGCAGGGGAAATATCAGAGTGCCCACAGGGCTGCAGGAGCCCTACCAGGAGTCTGCAGGGCCAGGGGGCCAGGGCACAGCTAGGGGCTCCTCAGGTCGCAGACCCGCCCAGCCATCCAGGAACTGTGTCTCTTAGGGACACGCAGCAGGACCTTCGGGTAAATCAAACGCGAGCAAAGAGCAAGAACTACGGCAACTCCCTCCTGCCCCCACCCCAGGAGCCAGGGGGTGCCGCGTGGGAGGGCCCAGGGATACAGCGTGAGGGCGCTGCATTCTAACAGGGCCCAGCGCACCCCGCTGCCCCCCGGGCTGCAGCCACACTGCACCTGTCACAAGTACGGCCTCAGTTTAAAGAAGGGGGGCGCAGGGCACGGCTCAGTCGGTAAGCGTCTGCCTTCAGCTCAGGCCATGATCCCGGAGTCCTGGGACCAAGTCCGCATCAGCTCCCCCCGCTCTGCTTCCCCCTCTCCCTCTGCCTGCCACTCCCCCTGCTTGTGTAGGCACTCCTGTCAGATAAATAATATCTTAAGGAAAAAAAAAAGCAAAATAACACACCCAAGTTAAGTCAGCAGACTCCGTGGACAGTCTACGTGACAATACATATTTTGAAGGTTGGACCAAATCAAAGTACTCATTCTTCCTAAGTTTTAGGGGGCAAGGCATGAGGACCGACAGCAAGCACCTCTCTACACAGATCCATCTGCATTTTCTACTAACATAAGCCGTTACCTAATAGGAAGGAGAACACAGCTAGCATCCAACCCTCAGAAGGGAAGCCCAAGTCCATTTAGGAGATTACGCTGAATGAGGACAAACTGCCCCCAGAGGAGAACAGTCCCCGAAACACTTGCCTTCTGCTAAAATACAGAAACTTTCTCCTATAAATACTTTTTACCTCTGACCTTTGGAGCATTTTCCCAGATCTGCATCATCAACTCAGTGGGATGGGCTTGGTCTGTTAATTAAAAAGCAGCAAGCAGTTTCCTTCGCCACCACCGGCGTCCGCAGAAGCTTTGGCTGCCATGGAAACAAGAGCACGGCCGTCCAGTGCGTGGCTCCAGGAGCCCGGGAGAGGCGAGCCAGGGAGAGTAAAGCCTCAAGAGCACCCGATGCCAAGGGCGCAACTGTGGCCGGCACCTGGGGTTAGTCTCCGAACATGCGCGGTCCTCACCTGTGGGCAGAGCCAGGTACAGACGGACCCCTCTCCGGAACCCGGACAAGAGGGCAGGGGGCAAGCTGCCTCCGAACACTCCCATAGCCACCACACGGTATTAAACATAAAGCCACAAACTCCTCCCATCGCACACACATCTCCGAGGGCTGCCCTGAGAGCCAGCAGCAGGATGAAGCAGAACCACGAGCCCGCCTGGCGACATTTTGCTGGCATTTCTACGTCACACTAAACCGAAGCAGTTTCCAGGTTCCGCTCTGGTCCTAAGGCAAGGAGGACGCCGAGCCACGCAAGTCAGGAACGGGAAATGACCGCCCAACAGTACGGAATGACTTGAATTATGGGCCACGTGGCAGGTGAACACGAAATGCCAGTTTTTAGAGGAGGGAAGTATGAAATCTACCTGGGAAACGGCAAAATCAAACTAGTTTTCATAGAAAAGGTCAACTTTTGGTTAACGAGTAGAACTTATATGTGCTTTATATATGGCCTGGAGTTACATTTACTCTTATTTTCTAAGTACGACAGCAGCAAAACCAGCCCCTCGTCTCCCTCCACACACCTGAAGCCAGAGACGCGGGGTCCGCCATGTACACATGTTGGGGGGGGGGTCGTGTCTACACCAGACACACAGCAGGCATGGCTGAACCACGAAAAATGCAGTCTGTTGTATTTCTACGCCCTTCATAACCCCTCCATCTCAGAAACCCCTTACAGCACCTATGGCTGATTTTACATCAGGGAAAGCGGGGTCCCAGGACCCTGTGGAGGAAGCCTGGTCCAGAGGTCCAGGGAGGAGGGTGCGCAGGAGAGAGGGCAGGGCAACCACTTCCCCCACCCGGGAAGAGGCTGGGAGCAGAGACAAACTTACAGAAGGGAGAAGGGGGGACGGGAGGCTGCTCCCCGGTCCCTCAACAGCCTAAGTCAGACTCTACCTCTACAGGCAAGACTGACCCCTTAACGTGGAGGCCCCAGATCTCCTGTGATGAGGAAACCCAGTCTGGTACCCTACTAACCCTTCTGCCACCTGGAGAAGTCAGTAAATCATCGTGAGGACAGTCCCAGCACCACGAAAAGGACTCCTGAAAGAAAGAAGCTGCTGTCGCCGCACGCATCCAAAGCTTCAGAGGGTGAACAGCCTGGACTCCCGTGCCCTCCTCGGAACTCGACGTAAGGAAACGAGGGCAGGGCTGGTGACACAGCAGAAACCCGGAAGCGTCCACACCGAGTGCAGCGCACCCAGACAGGGGATTGGGCCGGGTGACTCCCTGCTGATGTAGGCGAGCACCTGGTCCCAGGTGCAAAAAGCAGGTTATAAACCAAGTCCGCAGTATGATACTAAGCTTTTTTTTTTTAAAGGTACAGAAGCAGAGAAAAGGCTGTTATTTCTGGGTGACTTGTAGTTGTAGTCTTTCTGCTTCTGTAGGACCTAAATTTATCTTCAATTTAAAAAGAAACAGTGGGGCGCCTGGGTGGCTCAGTGGGTTAAAACCTCAGCCTTAGGCTCAGGTCATGATCTCAGGGTCCTGGGATCGAGGCCCGCGTCGTCGGGCTCTCTGCTCAGCAGGGAGCCTGCTTCCTCCTCTCTCTGCCTGCCTCTCTGCCTACTTGTGATCTGTCAAATAAATAAAGTCTTTAAAAATAAATAGATGGAAAGAAATGGAAGGAAGGAAGGAACGAACGAACGAACTGTAAGGGTGCCTGGGTGGCTCCTGATTTCGGCTCAGGTCATGGCCCCAGGATGGTGAGGTCGAGCCCCACGTTGGGCTCTGCGGGCATCTGCCAGGGATTCTGTCTCCCTCCACCCTACCCTACGTGCACACACACTCTCTTCCTCAAATAAATAAAATCTTTTTTTTTTAAAAAAAAGATTTTATTTATTTATTTGACAGAGACAGACACAGCGAGAGAGGGAACACAAGCAGAGGGAGTGGGAGAGGGAGAAGCAGGCTTCCCTCTGAGCAGGGAGCCGGATGCAGAGCTCCATCCCAGGATCATGACCTGGGCCGAAGGCAGATGCTTAATGATTGAGTCATCCAGGTGCCCCTAAATAAATAAATCTTAAAAACAAAAACAAAAAAAACTACACACATACATAGTAAATTACCTTGTAAAATATACTTCCTGGTGGTGGTCCCCAAATGCAGAGTAAGGTCCTGACATTGGGCATGACTTTTGGGAGGATTTTACAACCACAGGGTCGATCTCACGCGGCCCAGACTGGCAGGTCCCCTTAGTCGATGCACGTTTGAAGCGGGTTACCGGGAACCATCTCAGAAACTGCTCCCGGGCCACCCTGGACACCGGCAAGACGCAGACTGCGTCCATCCCTGCCCTGGCACGCAGCACACCCGTCGCACATGTTCTGGGGCGGGAGGTTATTCATTCCTCTGGGACCCTGGCCGGCCCCTCACCAGGCACCTACCCCAGTTCCCAAGCACAATCCCACGGCTCTCCCGCCACAGCACCTACAGCACCCCCACCTCCATCCCCCACCCCCGCCCGAACAAAGCCACCTGCTCCGGTCGTCACACACTCTCCCGCTTAAGAGGACTCCCGGTCAGCCTGCCTGCCAGGCCCTGTACCCACCGAGGAGAAAGGAGTCAACTGCTCTTTCCTCTTCTCTCCGGGTTAAGAGTCAAGGCACAGAAGGCCTGCATCGAGGTCTGGGAAAGGCCCATGGGGATGAAGCAACTCTAACCTTGTCCAGGGTTGTGCAGCGTCCCTCCTGGCCTGCGACCCAGCCTGGGCTCCCGAGGATGAAGCCTCATGTGTGTCTCCCCACTGACACCACCAACCGGCACCCTTCCCACTCATTACTCCATGGGCGCTCACGTCCCCTGGGCCTCTCGGCACTGCCGTCAGGGACCAGATTACCATCTGGGAGCCAGCAGAAGGCTGCCTCCAGCCCATGCAGGGAACACGGCCAAAAACCCAGCACGCGGATCCAGGCCGGGCCTCCCCGAGCGAGGGGGAGCCCAAACTCCCCAGGCGCCTGAAGTGCAGGGGCCCCCCCGCAGAGCCAAGCATGCCACCTCCCCCACACACGGAGGGTAGAATGCCTGCACAGGAGGCGCAAAGTGCCCCCCCCCATCAACCCCGGCAAGCTCCACCTGAGACTGATGCAAGGCAGATAAGGACTGGAATGTTCGCAGCAAGGGGCCGTGGGAGAAGACAGAACCAGCACCACCGTGCCTCAAAGGACAGTATCTGGCCACCTGGCTGGTCAGACGTCACAGGACTGGTTTTAATCTCATCTGGGGGCGATGCTGTTCTCAGATACAGAAATGGATGAGCCCGCTCTCCGCGCTCAGCCCCGCGGTCGGACCGGGGTGTGCGACCACAGGCCCCGCCCACAGGGTTCAACAGGCTACGGCCAAGGACCTGCCCTTTGGGAAGATGCCAAGGTTGTGCAGGCGGGGGCGGGGGCAAACAGCCCGGGGACGGGCACCAAAACCCGCGGCAGCCCCACCCTTCAAGACAGCTCCAATGGCACACCGCACGCTAGGTGCCTGTAGCCAAAATAAAAGGAAACAGTGTAACACGGGCAACTTATCTAGAAATGACCTGGAAGGTCCTATTAGCAAGGCAGTGGGGTGTCTGCACTGTGAGTACTCAGCGCAGCCCCAGACAACTGAGCCACCCCCATGTGTGGCACATCGGAAGTCTATGAGCCCTGGGGCAGACCGGGCACACACTGCGCCCCCCCCCCCCCCCCCCCCCCCCCCCCCCCCCCCCCCCCCCCCCCCCCCCCCCCCGCACCACAGCAGCCACACCCCCAACTCAGGGCCTGAGTCGGTCAGACACACACACACACACAGACACAGTGGGAGAACAGCAAACAGAAGAGGGACAGCAAGTCAGCAGGAGACAATGAGTCAGCTGACCAAGGAGGAAGTGCGAGGTCCCTCAGGTTCCCCATGCGGGCGCCACTGTGACCTCGGCCCCTCTGTCGTCCCCCCTCCCCCAAGGTCAGGTGCGCAAGCGCAGCCCCAGGGAAAGGCCTCTGTGTCCGGTTCTGAGCAGCCCCCACTGTCCACGGTTGGATCCCTGTGACATTCTGTAGGACCCAGCCTTCTCAGGCACCGTTTCTCACCTCTTCCTGCCCAAGCCCGCGCGGGTCCCCACTGCCGGTCCCCACTGCCAGTCCCAGGGAGCCTGCAGCCTGTGGGAGCCAGCCCCCTCCATCCCCAACACACCAGGAGCCATTCCACTCGCTCAAGAGTCAAAGAGGGCTGCCAGGGGGAGGAAGCGGGCTCCGGAGAAGATCCAGGAAGTAGTCCCTTTACTGAAAAGTAACTCCTGAAGGAAAGATTCCACTTGAACTTTTAAGGAATAAGTTCTGGCTCAGTGCGGTTCTCCTGTACACCGGAGACAACACCCCCGCCCCACGGTCTCGGGGCACCTCCAGTTCTGCAGAGACGACCATGAAGACTCAGGGCTGGCTTCAAGCACCGAAGTCCACATTCCTGAAAAGCCTGTTGATCACAGAATGAGTTGGCACCTGACTGTGTCACAGACTGAGCCACCCAGGGGTCTCCCCTCCCCTGGCCCAGGCCAGCCCCTCACCAGCAACAAACAAAAACCTCACAGATAGAGCCCTCTTTACAAGAACCGCCAAAACAATTCCATCTGTTAACAAAAACTAAGTGTTGAATTAAAGGTTGCAAGTTCAAACACAATCTGCCTATTGTCAATAGTGCCTCAGTTTATCAAGTAACAAACATGCTCTTTCAAAGACTGATACAGCTCTCCACAAATACTCGCCCTCCAGCATTTTTAAGATACTTTGCAGGATAAATATTAGCTTGAGACTTGCCTCCAGGAGAAGTGAAAGCTGCCAAAGAGGCAGTTCTAAAAAGAAAAAAACAGGAGCAGCTGAAGGAGGGTAGCAAGCTGCCCCTGGTGCCTGCCGGGGAGGGGGCTGGGCCCTTGCCCCATGCCAGGAGCCCCGTGCCAAGGCTGGGCGGCCTAGCCTTGTTACCCCACCCATCCCGGGTCCGCCCAACCCAGGAGGGCAGTCTCCCGATAGGGGCACATCACCAGGCCCTCCACAAAACAAACCACCCTGCCTACAGAAAGACCTGGAAAACTGAGTTAATTAAAAGGAGAGATTTGAAGATAACTGTCGGGCTGGAAAAGAACAAGGAGCATCAGCTTCAATCTGATTTAAACTTAATTTCCTGGACGACAGTGTAGTAGGCCGAGCGGCCAAGTGCCGCGCAGTGGGGAGAGCGGGCCCTGGCGTCAGCAGGCTGGTGGGCCTGCGGCGTACCTGTGCTGCCGATGCCAACTCCCCGTGTCACTTACCCACCTTCGGGGGTCTTCTCGGGTTTAACACAGTACCTCATAACTCAGTAGGAACTGGAAGCAAACTCAGAACAAAGCCAGCCACGGCAGAGGTGACACGTGGGGGACATGAGTCCTCTCCGGTAAGGGACCAGCTCCGAGCCCGCTGGGTGCAGGGCCCCGTGGAGCCAGGTGGGCAGGAGGGACTGAGCACCCGCTGAGCACAGCTTCACCCATCCCAGGGCCCATGACACCTGGTCCTGGGCCTTGAGTCCCACCCCTTCATCTCCCAAGGCAGAACATCCTCTCAGGCCCAAGTGGGTCACGCACTTGAAACAAGTCATGCCTCCTCCCAGGACTGCACATGGTGGGGTGGAGCGACGGGCCACGTGCGGTCCTGAACCACTAGCGCTGTCTCTCGGGACTGCAGACAAGGACACTCAGCCCTCCCCGCCCCATCTGCATCGGGAACACCTCCAGGCCATGCGGAGCCCAAACCCTGCAGGTTCTCGGGGAAGGGAGCTGCTGTCACCCCCAAACCCTCGCAGGTAGAACAGCGGTCGCCTCCAGTTACATGGATAAGGGTGTTGAGAACTCCCTGGGTGAACCAAATCCTTGGTGCGACTACTATCACCGTGAGTGGTGCTCAGGACACGGCCCTAAGAGAGAGAAATCACACAAAGAACAGAGAGCAACCTAACAGAACTTAAGCTGACCAAACGTGGTCGACTTTTTGTTTGAATGGCTTGCAGTTATCAACAAGTAACCTAATAACGACAACACCCCTGGTTAAATGAGAACTTTAGACCTAGAGCTGTCACTAAAAGGGAAAAAAAAATTTCTTGGGAATGAGATTAAGAAGCGGTCCCACTCGGTCATCAGAAAGTAGGCCCGGCCAGCGATTCACTGTAGAAGCAGGCACACGTGCGTTAGGTCTAGAATCCCATGGACACATTTGCACGGGACCTTCCCCAGCAGAAGAATGCCGAGCACGGAGGTCAGCTATGTGACCAGCACTCCGCCTGCGGACCACGCAGGCACCAGGGACACAAAGAAGCCACCTCTGGTCTAGGATAGGATCCCTCCCTTCAAGGCACCTGAACCGGGGGTGTGGGGCTGGGGAGGGGCGAGTGAAGAGAAGCTGTGTTACCTCAAGGCACCGCCAGAGAGACCTCCTCCCCCCCACCAAGGATGTCAGAGGTGGAGAAAGCCCAGGTGACAAGGGAGGGCAGCAGACCAGCCTTGGGCGTGGGGGTGGGGGTAGGGGGCTTGCTCAGAGGCCCAGGCACAGCAGGGCGTGGGCTCATTTCAGACGTGCCATCAGCAGAAGGACAGCAGGCTCACTCTGCTGTGCAGGGAGCTATGTGCTGGGCGATTTCCCACAGCAGGACCTACCCCCGTGGGGGGCTCCGCCCAGGAAGGCCCCCCTTGAAGGGCCAGCAGCGGAGAGGTGCTGTCGGTGTCTGCAGCAGGGCCAGGCACCCAGGGAGGGGGCTGCCAGTGCAAAGGGAGAGGCAGCAGCTTTGGCCCGACCTGGGTCAGCCATGGGGGCTTCGAGGAACAAGTCAGGGAACAGGGCAAGTATCAGGGAATGTATCGGGCTGCACGGAGCAACAGGGCTGGTGAGAGCCAGCATCGAGGACAGCGACCCTGAGCAGGGCTGATGCCACCACGTGCTTCCCCTGCCCTCCGGGGTGCTCCCTTCCTCTGGGTTCCTTTAAAGCAGCCACATTCCCAGACAGGGGTGAGGAACGGGTGTGTGTGCTCGCCCACCATGAACGAGAGGAGCCTGCCCAGACCGTGCAGGCTGGCTCCGTGGCCCGCAACAGCTCTCCCTTTCACCGCTGGCCCTGCTCTCTGGGCTGCCCCTGGCTCCCCCTGCAGTCCAGCCCCCACCCCCAGCGGCTGCACCGTCCTCAACTGTTTCCGCCCCTCGGTGCTCCCTGCTGCTGTGTCCCAAGCACGAGGTACGGCCAGGACATCCTGTGCCCAACTCGGCCCCTGCTGCTCCCTCTGCGCTCGCCCTCCTCACCCCTCAAGCACAGCAAACCCCCACCAGTCCACGTGAGCCCTGGCTCCCAAACCCCAGCCTCCCTCCACACTAGCCGCATTGCCCGTGCAGATCTCCCACGAATCTCCCACAAGCCTGTTGTGTCCCCCCGTTTCTGAACAAGCAGCCACAAGCCTGGGGGCCTGACCCAGCGTCCTTTCCTCCTCCAGTGCATCTGGGCGTCCGGCGGTGAGACAAGCTGGATGAGACAGGAACTAGAGGTGGCAGGACGGGGTCTGCCTAAAGGGAGCCCGACACCCTGTCCAGCTCAGACCTCCCGGCCCACCTCTGCCTCATACCCAATGCCAGGCGGCCAGCAGGTGTTTCCAGCCAAGGGCACCAAAACACCCCAACCACCCGTGGGAGGTCTGTTGTTTTACCACTGGTTGTATCCAAAAGGCATCAGAAGCCACCTCTACTCCTAACTCACAACCTCAAACACCACCCAACAGCCTGGGCCTATGCAGAGCCTCTCAGGAAGGAGTTAAGCCTAAGACGCCCCGAGGATACCAAAGGGCCTAGGTGCTGGGAGAAGGGGGAAGGAACCTAACTCTTCTCTTCCTGGGACACCAGCCGCAGGGTGCCTTCAAGCCTGCCAGAGATTCCCCGGCCGCCAGCTTCCTGCCCAGCGCCCTGGGACCGGCAGCAGAGGAAGGCAGAGCAGAGGGAAACAAGGAAGCCCTGGCATGGCCGCATAGAATGTCTCAACCTCTGCAGACATGCCAGGCATCCGCATCAGCCCTGGCCCTGCCTGCACTTCGGGCGGTGCGGGGGGCCCAGCAGACAAGGGCACCAAAGGGGCAGCACTCGGTCAGCATCCAGCACGGGCGGTGGCCGCGCTGCAGCCGGAAGGTGGCAACGGAGACACAGACCACGTCCCAGGTGCACTTGGTCCAGAAGAGCGACGGCACTGCATGTGCAGAGTCGAGTCCCGGGGCTGGAGGAGCGCGTCCCTGAGCCCAAGCCGCGCTCGTCGGCAGCACGTCCGCACCACATCAATGAGGAAGTCAGGATGTTTCCCTGCTCATCTCAACAGTACGGACTTGCTCGACAGTGGCTTAAGTTGGAGCGTCTGGGCGGCTCCGGCAATTAAGTGTCGACTCTCGGTTTCGGCTCAGGTCATGATCTCAGGGTCGGGGGATGGAGCCCTGTGTCAGGCCCTGCGCTGGGGTGGGGTGGGGGCTGTGGTTCTGCGGGAGATTCTCTCGCTCTCTCTCCCTCTGCCTCCCAACCCCTCTGCCCCGCCCCCTCCCCCTCTCAAATCTTTGAACAGAACAAAACCAATGGCTTCAGTCCCACTTTCTTCATTGGCTTTTAACTAAGCACTTTACCCTGAAATTCAATTAGGACCATGACCTTCGACGAGCTCACTTGCTGCAACTCAATTGTGAAAACGCAGAGGTCTGTGACCCACGACTGGAGAGTTCCAGAGAGAGACCACAACCCCAGGGGAAGCTGGGCAGACAGGCTCCGGGTCTGCGGACCAGGGGGCAGGTGGTGCTTTCGCTGGGCGGGCCGCGGGCTCCGCAGAGGAGGGCTGGCCCTCGGCACGCCCCCGCCAGCACCATGGAAAGTTGGCCGGGCTGGAGAGGACGTCTGGTGTCTATAAAAATGTTCCTCCCGGGGGAGCCTCTGGAAGCAGAGACTCCAAGAGACGTTCATTCTTTTCCTTATTTGCCACTCTGAAAACTAAGCCGTTCTTCCTATTCTGAAATGCAATACGGGTCAAAACCTTCCACAGTGAATACTGACCCAAAGAAAAAGGTCACCAGATCCAAAATATTTCTCATTTGGCCACTGGCCCAAAGAAACTCTATTCTGTTTACTTGGTTCCTCTCCTGGGGGATAAAAACCTAATCCGATACACCAAGCGGCCACACCAAGCGGCAGCCTTACTCTGAATTCTCCAGGGAGGGCGGGGCTGCGGGCGCTTCTTACCTACTCAGCCCGGCCCTCCTGGGTGCTACAGCCCCCTCCCCCCCACCCCCACTGGGTCCTCTCAAGGGAGAAGAGGACCACCCAAGGAGTGTCCGGCCTGCGTGCCCCCCCAGCCCCGACCCCGAGACGGCGGGAGATCCGCAAAGGCCTGTGCAGAACCAGAAACGGGGCCGAACGTGGGGCACGGAGTCTGGCGGCTCCAAGGTGGGCTTCCCTCCCCGTGGCCCGCTGGCCCCCACTAGGCCTTCCACACCCTTCCCGCGCCAGACCGCTTCCAGGGGGGCCCAGTCCGTGGGAAGGAGCCCTCAGCTCCCGCCAGCCCCACGGGGCTCTGGGCCTTCAGCCCTGTCTTGGCAGCACCGGGTAAGGACCCACATTCAACCTGCCAGCAGGCCTGTCAGCAGGCCTTTCTCGGGTCGCAGACCTGGAGCGTAGAGCCGTGACCTCACGCTGCAGCCCGGCCCCCCACGGCCCTCCCTGCCCTGGGGTGACGGGGTGCCCGGCCCAGGCCAGGGTGTGTCCCACTGTCCTGCAGAAGGATGCGCACTCCCGGGACATCAACCCCAACGAGGAAGCCGGCCTCGGAGTCCTCTTTCAAACCATGAGGCCCGCACCCCAGCCACTGGCCATCCGAGCCCACCTTGCTGGGAGGTCTTTTCCAAGGACATGCACGTACCAAAGCATGGCCCCAGAAAAGAGCAGCAGGAGACAGGACCAGGACACAAGGCATAAAGCCCCCCTCAAAGGCTGCTAGCCCTGAAGCCAGGCATGAAAGCACCAAGGCCGTCATCATGAGGGGAGGGCGCAGTGGGGGCCACTCAGGCCCATGCTACCCGAGTCACCACGGGGACTCCTCCGTCACTGACTTCGTACCCCGGACCCGGCATGGGCAGGGAGACGTGCTGGCTTGGGTGAGCCGCTATTCACGGGGGAGCCCCGGTCAGCTCCTCCTGCTTGGGGGACGAGAGCGGCCTCAGAGAAGCACAAGGGAGACAGGCCCAGCACCGGCCCTGCGGGACCCCGGTACTGGGCCCCCTCCAACATCTTTCCAGTTCCCAAGGAGGTGGGGGTCTGAGCTCACGATCCCTCTAGAAATAAGGGACTTAGGGCCAGGGGAGGAGGAATGGTGGAGGTCTGTGGCCTGTCAGCCAGCCCTGCCGGGAGGCCCTCCCTCTGCGGCCCAGGAAGCGCCCAGCCTAGAGGCAGCCCCAAGTGTGCAGTGCGAGGAACGGGCCAAGGGAGAGCAAGGGAAGCGTGCGGCAAGCCCACAAACACGTTTCTTCTATCTTTCCAAGTGCCTCTTAAATACATTCTCCACTTAAAGCGGCTTAAATCTTTTCCAGAGTAAGGCGGGCATAAGCAGGATAACGATCACAGTTCAACAGCAAGTGTCTCCCCATCGAGGTGCGTTTAAAACAGTGGACAGCATTAATCTGTCCCTGGCCTGGGTTCCCGCTCCTGCCATCCTCAGAAGCCTGACCCACAGGACGGGGGCACAGCCCCTTCTCCCATCTGCCAGGAGACTCTCCTCCGCCTGGCAACCGTCCCCTCCATACCCCTGCATTCCAGCTCGGACACACCTTCCCGAGTAAGTTCACGACTACAGGGGAAGTAGCTGCTGTGTACAAGCCAGTCCCATGGGCGGGGGGCGGGGGGATGCTCACGGGCCGCCACCGGGCTCTACCCTTGCTTAGTATGTTATCTCTGGACCTGACGAGTATCAGGCATGGGCCCCAGTGCAGGACCTCCGGGCCACGGCAGGGCCGAGAAAGCCGCTCACCTCTCCAGGCCACGAGCAAAACGGCAGGGTGGGAACCAAGCACCTGTCCCTTCTCTTGCGCACCCACAAGCTCTGGTCCTTCACAGTAAACCGCAGCCCGAGGGCAGTCTCATCACAGGAGAAGGCCTGCAGGGCTGGCAGGAAGCCGGTAATTGGCACGCAATAAACTCAGCACACCTCACTCCATCTTCGAGACTAATTTTAACAGGGAGAAGACATAACCGCAGCTCACAAAGCTTTCCTTGCGGATATAATTTACAGCACCGTGACTCAGCGGCCCTGCCGGCCCGACAGGTGAGGTCACCTGGATGCAGGCCGCTGTTCTCCCAAGGCAGAGACCGACACCTCCGCACGGGGCAAGGATAGCGCGCTGCAGCCGTCCCCAGCCTCCCTCCCTCCAAGGTCCCTCCAAGACCCCTCTGTAACGCTTCCCAGCGCATTTGGATTTCCAAATTCCTTCCAGGGAACACCCCCACAGTGGGCCAGAACGCTGGCTGGACAGCCAGTTAACTACAAGTAAGAGGCACTGACTATTTGCTTAATGTTTAAAGAGGCTGTCCTTCTAAGCACCTGCTGAGCCTATGAACAACGACAAACAACAAACAACCCAGAGGCCTCTTCACAGGCTTCCCGCAGGCGCGGCAGTCCAGCCAGTGCTCAGACTGGTGACCAGGCGGCACTCCCAGCATCTCCAGCCCCTCTGACACCAACCACCAGGTGCCCTCAGGCCTCCGGGGGCGCAGGGGCCAAGGCCCCCACTCCCAGGGTTCTCTCCCCATCTCCTGCCCACACGTGGCTCACACCCAGGCTGCCTCAGCAGCTCCTTTCTGACCACCACCCACCCCCCGCACCCCCAATCCCACCTCTCCTGCCAGATCCTGACTTCCTCTCCCAGGCACACCCCAACCCCAAGACAGCGCCCCCGCCCCCTGTGCCAGGGTCCAGCTTACGCATAGGAGGGGCCGACACGCAGAGACCGCCTCCACCAGAAGCTCGGGCTCTCACTCAGCTGCATTCTGTTCGCCCCCCTCCCCTTCTGATGCGGTGCTGGCCGGGCAGCCGCCTGTGGCCCGAGGCCTCCCCCAGCCCAGCCTGGCCCCACCCCTCCAACAGAGGAGTGGACTGCCTCCAGACAAGAGAGGCGAATTCCAGTTTCCCCCACCCCCTCTCTCTTGGGAACTGCGGGGTTTCTCAGGCGACACTCATCTTGGACTGCTTCGTGTGGGGACAGAACTAGCCGCAGCTCTGAACGTCCTTCCTGCGGGCCACCCTGATTCTAGATGCCAGACACACGAAACTCCCTGACCCCTCAGGACACCCCAATGCAGGGAATCCTACCATCAGCCCCAACTTCCAATGTGCAGACATGGGCAGCACCAGGGCCAGCTCACAGAAGACGCAGGATTCGAACCCCGGATGCCATTCAGCGGCCCAGCCGCAGCGCTTCCTCCCAGCACCAGGCCCTGCTAGGCGGGGGAAAAGCGGAGGCCATCAGAGGAGACGCAGGAGCCTCACTCTGGGCCTGAGTTCTGGAGGGAACCCTCCCTGTGAGGCACCCAGAGCTGCGTGGCGGCCCAAGACGCTGGAGTCCGTGACCGGGAGAAACCGGCGGTGGTGGGCCTCGGGAGCACGGGGACACGCGCTTCGGGAGCGGTCGCCTGCAAAGCGGCGGGGAGGTGTGGCTCTAGGGAGGGCTGTACTTGCTGCAGTAACTAAGAAATTAAAACCCGGCCCCGTCAAAAACCTTAGTTTAAAACAGGCCTCCACCGGGCTCCCTGGTTGGCGCTGGTGGGTAGGGGCGGATGCAGGATTTCAGCTCAGGTGGTGATCTCAGGGTCCTGAGGTCAGGCTCTGCGCTCGGCGTGGGGCCTGCTTAAGACCCTCCCTCCCTCTCCCCCTGCCCCCTCCCCGCACCTCCCAAGCACGCGCCCTCTCTCTGAGAAAAAATAAATGAAAATACCACAGGCCTCCAGTGGCGGGCCCGGCTGGCGCAGTCAGCAGAGCACACGACTCCAGGTCTCGGGCTTGTGGGCTCAAGCCCCAAGCTGGGTGCAGACATAAAAGTCCTTTCCTTCAGCTTGCACAGGTAACATGTGAGCACCGTGGAGTCTCACGGGATGCTCGCGGCTTCCCCTCAGGACAGGAGCCGGCTCTTCGGCCTGCGGACAGGGCTGCAGATGCCGAGTGTTGTCAGTGACTCGCCTGCATCCTCTTCCACTAAAGAGCGCCAAGAGGGGACTCTACCAACCGGTGGGACTCTGGGCTCTTCCCGGCTCAGAAGAGCTGGCCTGTTCGGCCAGGAGGCTGGCTGCCGCCATCGGGAGAGACTCCCTGGAAAAGGGCATGCATCCTGCTTCGAGGGGAGCAGGTGACCATGTGCCATAGGCCTGCAGGGTCCCCGCGGCTGCGGCCTCTACAGAGAAAACCGCCACAGCGGGTCCTCAGGCCCGGCAGGGGGTCGGTCAGCACAAATGAGCACTTTCTCTGCCTGGCAGGCCCAGGACACAACGAAGGGTCCAGAGAATTCCTGGTGGTGTGGCTTCCGACGGGACCACGGTCTTCCCATGATCCAACAGTGACCTGGGTTGCGGGGGCGGGGGGTGTGTGCCTGGCTGGCTCAGTGGATGAACAGTCTGCCTCGGCTCAGGTCAGGGTCGTGGGATCCCGGGACCGAGCCTCGCATGGGGCACCCTGCTCAGCGGGGAGTCTGGTTCTCCCTCTCCCTCTGCCCTTCCTGCCCATTTGCTCTCTCTCTCAAGCAAATAAAATCTTAAAAAAGAAAATCTATTTTCTATTTGAGATAGCGAGAAAGAGACACAGCGAGAGAGGGAACACAAGCGGGGGGAGTGGGAGAGGGAGAAGCAGGCTTCCCGCCGAGCAGGGATGTGGGGCTCGATCCCAGGACCCTGGGATCATGACCTGAACCGAAGGCAGACACTTAGTGACTGAGCCACCCAGGTGCCCCTCAAATAAATAAATAAAATCTGAAAGAAAAAAGAAAGAAATAAAGAAGGAAGGAAGGAAGGAAAGAAAGAAAAGAAAAGAAAAGGAAAAATAAGCTAGTGGAGAACTTGAACCCAGGCATCCAGAAGTCCTTCCCACCAAGAATTTTAAGTAAAATACGACCTTTTTAAATATGACCTATTTTTTTAAGATTTTACTTATTTATTTGAGAGAGAGAGATCACAAGTAGGCAGAGAGGCAGGCAGGGGGGGGGGAAGCAGGCTCCCCACTGAGCAGAGAGCCGGATGCGGGCCTCGATCCCAGGACCCTGAGATCACCACCTGAGCCAAAGGCAGAGGCCTAACCCTCCGAGCCCCCAGGCGCCCAGGATATGACCTTATACTACATAACGCGATACAGCACACGCAACATGCCCTATAACATGCCCTATTACACAGTTCGTGACCCAGCAGAACAAACAGCGGACACTGTAACTGACTCTAAGGCAAATACTGAACAGAGTGCATTATAACGGACATCACAGCACGTCCCATGAATGTGGGTTTTTAAGTCCAGGGCAGCGTCTACGCCACAGCACCCATGTGGCCACGGGAGGGACACGCGCAGATGCGGAGGTCTGACCCGGCCGCTCCAGGTCCCACGTGCCGCTGCAAGCCTGACCCCTCCAGCTCGGCCTGGCTCGGGGTCAGGAATGCCACCCAGCCACTCCCAACTTTCATCTCAACGTGACACTGCTTAATTCTTTCAGACAACCTTGACTCTCTCACTGCTAATTTTAACTCCCTCATTTCCCCACAAAGTAAAGCGCAGCGCCCCCATGTCAGGGTCACAACACACTGCAGCAGCCCCCGGAGATGGCAAGGCGCCGTGCGGGTCCTCGGGCTCGCCTCTGTCCCAGCCAGGGCTTTAGGTCCGCGGCCGCTGTGACTGTCTTGGCCACAGCCAGGAAAGCCAACCAGCACCCCTGGGGTTTATCTCTAGCACGCTCCTCGGGGAGAGAGGCTGCCCAGGGCCTGCCCCGCCGGCTTCCCCTCAGGTTCCAGAGGGACCAGGAAGCCCCCAGGGCAGGCCCCGCAGCCGGGGGCTGAGGAGGACCATCCTGGCCGGGGGTTAGGAGACCTCTCAAGTAGCCACAGAATGGTGTCTCTTTGCATTTTTGTGGGAAAGGTCCGTATTTTCACCAGGTTCTCAGAGGCATCCATGACCCAGTTCGAAGTGAGGGAAGAGGGGAGTGTCCACAGCCACGCAGCTGGTTAGAGGGATTTTTTGCTGTGACAGAGGTCCTGCGTCAGCTTTCCCTAACTCTGAAAAGTCGGCCCTCCCTTTTATAGTTTCCTTTAGAATCAGCTGGACAGCTCAGGCTCAGACCGCACGGGGGGAAAGGGCAGACAGAAACCAAACTAGAAAGGTGAACTCTAAATTTAGGAACGAGTCCTTGGGCCAGCGCAGACTATCATCTGGTGACATCAGAAGGATGAAACGGCAATTCCAGAACTGACCCTGAAGGCGTGGGCCGAGGAGGACCGCTGCAAGTGAAAGGCCGCGTCCTCAGTCGGACCGTGGTGGGCGGGATCCAGCCCTGGCTAACTGTTACCGACCTGGCTCGCCAGGCTGATGATGAGCTTGTTTGGAGCCTCCTCTATCTGGGGCTAGCTCATTCATTTTGAAAAGTAACCCAGGACAGACCCAGCTGGGGAAAGACTGAGCGAGAAAAACCAGGTCAGCAAAACCCCGCTCTGACAATTCCTAACCAAGACGAGCCAGGCCCCAGATAACACCTTCATCTGACCTGCATGTTGTGTTTCGACCAGGGGTCCGGGCATCGCCTCCTTCCGCTCCCCCCCACTGTGTCTGGCTCTAGGGCTGGCGGCCACTGGCACCAGACCCTGGGCAGTGGGATCACAGCTCACAGACACCCCGTCTAACCAAGGCTCCCCTCCCTCATCTGCCCACTCACTGCACTCCCACCACGCACACACTGAGAGGTCCAGACTGCCTTCCAGTCACTTCCAGGCCATCTGGCCAACGACGGGAAACCGGCCAACCCCGGAGAAAGAGGAAGTGTCCCACGCGACATGGTCACAGCTACACTATACCATGGACCCACCAAAGCCCACTCGGCCTGCATTTCTCGGTTACACTGGCCAACTCAGTTCCCTCCTTCCCCCACCTTACCGAGACCCCAAATTACCATAAACCGATAGACATCAGCTCCCATCAAACAGGGAACCGCGCCGGGCAGCCAGAAAGCCACACACCCATGCACACTCCATCTCGGCGACCACATGGGAGCGCAGGGGTGTGTGCAGTGAAAGCCGGGCCTTGGCCCCTGAACAGAAAGTCATGCACTCTCCTGCGGCCAGCCTCACTCCCGTGCCCCTGCGCCCAGGGCGGGGTGAAGCCTGCCCTCCCCTCTGTATGGCCCTAAGGCTCCTCGCTCTACTTGCGATGCCCACCTGCTTGCTGCAAACAGGACACGAGAGACACAGCGGCCAATGTCCCTCCGTGACACGGACACAGTCGCCATGGCAGCAGAAATCCCAACACCGCTGCGTAGTTACGAAGCAGTGACCCTCTAAGATCGTCCTCAATGAGTTATCAAGTTGAGAACGCCCGGCCCTGAAAGGGCTCCTCTGCAACAAGGCAGGACGTGTGAGCAGAGGCCAGCCCTGCCCGAAGGACCCCAACCGCACACAAGCACCACAAACTGGCAGGAGATGCTCACGTGTGCACCTCCTCGGGGACAGTGCAAAGGAACTGGAATGCAAAGGCAAGCCCACATCAACTAGCAACACGAGCCCGTGTGGTGCGATGTAGCAGGATGCTGCGAAGACGGCGAGGATGCCAGCAGAACACAGGAGGACGGGGGCCCAGCACGCCAGGACTTGGAGTGCGGCGCCAGCACAGGGCCTCTGGGGTCTCAGGGTGACTCAACTGAACAGAACTAGTCACTGGAGCCCCCCCAAGTCTACCACTCTCGCGGAAACACACTCCGCTCAGCAATGGCCTCAGAAGTCCACACTCTTCCATTCCTCCCCATGCAACCCATGTGGTGTTTTACCAAGTTTCAATCGCAGCTCCCCCTGCCCCTCAACTGGGGCAGAACCAAAGGGCAAGGATGTCTGCGGGGTGCAGTTAAGCCTCTGCCGCAACTCAGGTGATGATCCTGGGGTCTGGGGATCAAGTCCCACATCAGGCCCCTTGCTCAGCTGTGAGCCCTCTACCTCGGCCCACCGCGCCCCTCACTTGGGCTCTCGTTCTCTCCCTCTTGGCGTCTCGCTCTGGGTGTCAAGTAAATAAATAAAATCCTTAAAATTAACAATAATAATAAAAATAGGTAAGTAAAACCAAGTGCCCCCTGGCTCCCACCGCAAGGGACAGGGACCCCACGGTGCAGGGAGGCGGGCCTCCCGCCTTACAGCCGCCATCTGGGGAGCAGGCAGTGCCGTGGGGAGGCAGGCCTGGGGTTCCAGGCCACATCTGCAGGGACTCTACGCCGAGGCCCACCTCTGTGGGCAAGAAGCAACCGCCAGAAGGACAAGGTTCTGAGGGGACCATGAGGAAATCCATATTAGAATTGTAAACTCATTTCCGAAACTGTATCCGAAGCAAGCAGAAACCACGGCCTGCATCCACGTGGCTCCCTCTCCCACAGACCCACAGGCTTTCGTCGGAGACCTCGGTGACCTTGACAGCCACGGACAAGGTCCAGGGCCCTTCCCAGCACAGGCCCTGCCTCGCCGCTGCACAGGTTCCCCCCACGTCAGGGCCTAACCACGTGCTGCTAACCGGCCCCCCGCAGAAGCTTCCATTCACCCAGTCTTCTGGGACGGCGCTGAAAGCACGCTCTCTACTCACTCACTTCGACTGCCTAGTTCTTTTGAAAACATGGTCCCAATTTTACTTTGGATTTGATTCATATTAAGCATCATTTTCATTTTGTGAAGTTACTGAGGTTTACACACCCCGTAGTGAAGACAAAAACAGGATACCCCACACTGCGAAACAGTACTCTTGACACACCTGTGAGCCCCACTTTTCGGATGGGGGGAGGTGTGCCACACCTCTGGGGCTCAGGGCTCCACACGAGACTTGCGGGCCCTGTGCCCCATGTGTGGCTCCCAGGGCTCACCCCGAGGCTCGGCCACTTACTGTGTGTGGCTTTGGACAAGAGGCTTCACCTCTCCATGCCTCCTCTTCTGCTCTGTAAAATGCAGGTAGTAACAGACCGCCCTCACAGAGAGAGAATGAGGCTGAGCGTTCCGCACAGGACCTGGCCTCCTAGATTACTTCCCAGGGCCTGCTAAGTACCAGGAACAAATACTTGTTCTGCTTCCCAGATTACAACACAGAAACTGAAGCTCTGAGCACTGGGTTGCTTGTGGGCCAAGGTCACGAAGCCAGGGACTGCCCGGCCAGGGATGGAAGTGGTCCCTGCAGCCCAGAAGGCACCAGGCTCCCGGACATTTCTACTGCAGAATAAAAGGCCCAGGGCCCCTCTCTCCCCTTTTACGAATTAAAAACACCGCAGGCATCGGAGTAATTCGGGGATGAGCTAGACACGTTTCCAATGGCCCTGAGCTTTGCTTCGTCTTCCCTGTGCCTCTAGGCTCACAGGCCTAGGCTGGCAAAGCAAAGCGCAAGGCAGCTTCAACTCCACCACCCATCCCAGCACCAAACCAGAGCTCCTGCACACGGGAGAGGGAAGCAAGGGAAGCACGCAGGCCACCTGGGCGTGGGAGCTCTGGCTCCATCCAGCAGAGGGGGGTGTGCAGGGCCCGCCGGGAGCACTCTGTGGAGCAAGCTTCTGACTAAGCGCCCCTTACTCCGCTGGTGCAGCAGGAGCCCCTGGTGCGAGGTCACCTGGGTGCCCAGTTCACCTTCACAGCCCAAGCAAGCCCTCCTCTTAGCCTTTGTTGTACAAGCCTGAAACCCTGACTTGGTGTCCGGGCCCAAGATGCCACGCGTAAACAAGGATTTGCGTTTAGGACATCAACGGGGGCGGGGGAGAGCTGAGTGGCGCAGTCTGCACGGGTCCTACGGGTCCTATGGGTCCTACAGTCAAGTCCCGCATCGGGCTGTCACTTCAGCACCAAGTCTGCTTCTCCCTCTCCGGAGTTCTGTCCATCTCTCTTGCTTTCACACTCTCCCAAATAAACAGAATGTTAAAAACAAAACAAAAACAAAACAAAGGCTCAACACAGGGCCAACAGGAGGGCTGTCCCACCCGGTAGGTCAGGGCTGTGGTGCCTTGCCCAGCACTACTCCGTACTGCTCAGAGAAAACCACAGGGTTCCTAGAACACGATCTTGGAACTAGCTCCTATCTTCACTTAACCCCAGGAACAAAGGCAGTGCCTCACAATCTGAGGACCCAACTTGTTCCCAAATATTTACAAATCCAAATTCGTGGTGAAGCATTCTTAAGTGGATTCTCAACAGCCAGCCCTGAGGACAGAAGACAGATAAAACTTCAAGCTAACACACGTTACCAAAATCCCAGGAGCCGGCAAACAGCTTGCTTTCTTCTCTTCCCCCACGAAGCTGGACGAAGCCAGAGACCCCTTGTTACTTGGAGGCTCCCTGGACGTCATAAAACCATTCGGTAACACAAAGTTCTACAGTTCTCAACAAGGCAGTTCTGTTTCTGGGCTGACAGCAGTAACCGCTGACGCTGAGAGCGTCTCCGGGCCGCCTGAGAGAGGAGCAGCCCAGGACTTTCCAACAGTTGGAGGAAGTTCTAGGGTGCGTGCAGGCTTCTCCGGGAGAGAGGCTCCACATCTGCAAACCCCAGGCCATCAGGCTCCTCTGCAACCCAGGGGCCCTCACCCACCCCGAGAGCCAGCACCCCAGGGGGCAGCCAACAACACACCCTTCCCCTCCTTCCAGAACACTGCTGCTTCAAAAAGCTTCTCACAGCAGGCTCACCGGATTCCTGCACGACAAAAAACCTCTTTGGAATCCAACACCCAGCCAAGCGGTCTTGTCTGCTTTTAACACATCTTTCTGGAAAATTAAAATGTAACTCAAGGTACAATCCCACAAGCTTAAATTTTAACCCAACCCAATAAAAATGCATTGCCCCTTGACTAAAACATACATGTTTACGAGATCATCTTCTGCCCTTTAACACGTAAATCCAGAAAACACGCAGAATTAAAGTACACATGGGTCAGCGCTCAATGTCACCATTTACCGACGTCACAAATGCTCCTTCCCCTCCCCCCCTGAGCACAGTAACAGGGCACAGCAGACGCACTTCCGGGGTTCCTGACTGGACGCCTTGGAGAGACTGAATTGGCAGATCTCAGTCCCAGACAAGATGGCCTGAGCTCTGGCCCATGGGGGGAGCCTCAGCTGTCCCTCTCCCTTCGCGCCCCATCGGCAGGAGGCACTCCTCTCAGGGAATGTTCCGGCAGCAAGGGTGTGTCCGAGGCACCACCAGCAGATCCCAAAGTCCTTCAACTGGACCACCACTCAGCTCTTCTCCACATGCCTTTCCAGTGTATTTTTATTTTGTGCATTTAGTAATTATGAAGATCAATGACGCACTTAAACGCTCTGTGATCAATTTTGTATTGGTGATTACAATGGCAAAAGATGCTTCTGGATGATAGGAACACAGAGTTATGCGTTATGATCACAACAATGGCTTAAACTCCAATTTATATATACTTGGGTCACGAATGTGAAGGATGATCAATGATGTGATGTGAAAAAAAACATGTGACATGAGAATAAAGCGCCATGGGGTGCGGGGGTGAGGGGACTGAGCAGACATCCAAGCTCAAGCAGAATAAAAATGCACAGGTCACCACCATTAACAGTCTGTTGGGTTTTTAAAGGGTGGTGGGACACCCTCAAACCCCCAAAACACAGAGGGAAGTAGCCACACCCCCGAGGTGGTTATCGGATCAGTAGCATAGTTAGTATGGGACCCTCTCAAGGGCAGTATAATTGTGAATTTCAATGTCCAGATACACTACACCAGATATTACATCTAATTCTACTTAAAATTAGCCATAAGCTCAATGTCCACCTAGAAATGCAGCCATAGTCTTCAAAGTTGTATGAAGTTATATGAGCAAAAACTAAAGATCTCGGCTGGAAGGCAAATGACACTTCGCAAGACCCAAAATCTAACCAGTCGTGACTGAGGAACGAGCTCCCCCCACCTCATCCGTCCTGTGAACTTGCATCAACAAGATCTTTGGTGTAGAGACTGCAAAACCCCTCCTCCCTCAAAATAATTGGTGGAAAAATATTTCCTGCCCATTTCAAATCAAAAAATCATACTTCTGGATAAATACATTTTCCTACAACGATGACTAAAATATTGGCAATGAGAAGCATATGTGTTGTTTCCTGGCCTTGCGACGTCCAACTGATGGCTCAAAATCCCGAGATAAGCTTTCTATGTGAAATACGGTGGCCACCCCATCTAGAGTACATCACCCCGCTGTCTGGCCTCCCCTCCATCAGCTGTTTCAAGGGTCTGCTACGTATTTTGCCCTCAAGACTCTGCTGTCTTCACAGTGAGAAGCATTTGGTTGCTGATCCATTCATTCACCTGGCTCCAGGATTCAGAGGCAGAGCCCCAGGGGACACCCTCAAACCCCCAAAACACAGAGGGAAGTAGCCACACCCCCGAGGCCCAGGTCAGAAGGCCTTTTCTGCAGTAAAAGAAAAGCACCCGTTGGGCACTGGTTCAGGAATGCGCTTTTCCTCTCCCGCCAGCAAAATCCTTCAACAGGTTTGGGAGGATGAAAACACCACTTGGGTCTGAACAATGCTTCCCTCACCTGGGCTTGGGGCCAAGCAGAGGGGCGAGGGCAAGGTAGCCTCATTCAGGAACTAGAAAAGGCTCTGCGAACCCCATCCCGCTGCAGTGGGCAGTACCCCGCCTCAGGGCGGCGGGCACTCCCCCTGCCCAGGACAAGGTGCACCCCCGTTGGGGGGGTCCCCTCTGCTGTCTGCCACTGACCCTGTGCGGCCCCAAATGAGCGACGCAAAACTCAGAGCCCTCTTCCTGGTTTTGTGTCCTTTTCCCCAGCCTCCCTCACTCTGCCTGCCCATCAGCAGGAAGGTGGGGACACCACCTGTCCCCCGCAGCCGTGGGGGGGCCCCCCACAGGAGGGCCAAGCTTCAAAGGAACTCTATTGGTGACATGAAAACAGTTAAGTGGATTACACTGCTGCCCTGGAAGTCTGCGGATGTTTTAATCTTCTTAAAATGTCTCCTCTAAAAGTCACCTTAAAGGAAGGGGGCTCGCCACGCTGTTAGGCCCCCGCTAAGTGTTTCCAATGTTACTGTTACCCAGAAGGCAGCGAGGCGGGTTGGAAATAATGATCATGCAGACTGGTGAAGCCGGACTTCTGGCAAGCTTCCTTCTGATTTAGGGTCGGGAAGCTTCCAATCCCCCAGTTTGCTCCAAGTGCCTTCTTTCACAAAGGCTTAGCATTTGATACCTTTAATTAAAAAAAAAAGCCACTCCAAGCACATTTTGAAAGTTCCATGTTTAAAAAGATCCTTGTTCATTGATTTTTGTGGGGTAATTAAGCTAATCTAAACAAGGGGGCCTTGTCTGGGCGCCTGTGGGGGAGGTGCGACCGCCCAGCCTGTGAGCCCCCCTGCAGAAGCTAGGCTCCCCCGGGCTCCAGGGTCCTCTCCCACCCCCACCCCTACTGCCTTTCTATGTGGCTTCTCTTCATCTGGGAGGCTTTTTCCCTCTGGTCAGATTTCCACTCAGCAAAGCTAAAATGCTCATGTTTCCTGGCTTGGAGTGGAAGCAACCCTTCTTAATGGTGTTTCGCTGAGTGCACCTTCATCAACGGATTGTGTTGTGACGGAGAAATCTGGGGAGCCAGAGGCAACAGCTGTGGAGCAGCAGCTAGAATGCTTCTAGCGCCTTCGGGCCCCACAAATTACAGACGGGGCTCTGCCAGGGCTGTTCCCGAGGAGGGCACGGGCAATTTGGGGTTGTCGGCCACCTACGGCGCTAGCTGGCCAGCGGCCCTCACTCCGTGTCAGGCCGTGAGGCTGCTCGTCACCAAGCACCCCTAACCGCTCCACGGGCCGGGCTCCGGGGGCTCGCCGGACGAGCAGAGAAGGCAGGGAGGGCACAGCGTGCAGACGAGTGATAGCGACAACCAGGCACCACCGTCGGAAAATAACAACAGCGCCCAGACCCCGCTCGGCTGTGCTCCCCACCATCCCTCTGACAACACAGATAAAAGCAGTCCGACACCACGCAACCTAACCGCTGGTCAAAATACCTCCTGGGACTCCTCGCCTCTGCTGGGGATGGGGGAGCTGCCCCTGCCGCAGCCCCTCCTCCCCTGCCGCAGCCCCTCCTCCCCTGCAGACCTGCAGGGCGGGATCTCCCGGCTGGGAGAGGGCAGGGCCTCCGCCCTAGACTCCGCCCCCCAGCCCCCCCCTCCAATAGGCGAAGTTGGGGAACAGAGTCCCAGGATGTTAAAAGCTGCAAGCCACCTTGGAGC
>PITA01008046.1:26499-56938 GCA_004023965.1 Spilogale gracilis | reverse complement strand
GCCTGCATAGGACTGAAATTCCTGCTTTTTCAGACAAGCTATTTCCTCACCCTCTCACGGGAGAGCACTTGAGATCTCGATCAAGCCTGGGTCTTCCCACCTGGGGCCTGCAGAGCTCCAGGCTGCCTCTACTCCAGTAGGTTCTGCAAAATCTCTCCCAAGCCTTAAGTAAACTCTTTTAATACTTAATTCCGATCTAGCAAAAGAGCAAGGAAACTACTCACATTTTTAAAAGGAGATTAGGAATTACAGTTTCTGATACCCAACCATTTATTATATTTCTTAATCAATAAACAAACCCTCCTGGCTTTTATTTTCTTCCCTTGACTTTTCAAGCACAAAATAATAGAGAGGACGGATGCCTCCAAGCCGTACCTGTCCGTTCGTGGCCGGAGAGTCCTGTGACGTGGTCGCAGCGAAGGAAAGTGCAGGACACACACACAACACTGCCAAGACCCCACCCGAGTCTCCCCAGCAGGAGCAGGCTTCGATTCTGACCGCCATCTGACCCCCACTACAACTGCTGCGGCCACTCATCTTCCAAACCCCCTCCCTTCCCAGGATCTAGGGTTAGGAGAAGCCCCAGTACCCAGGAGCTCCCAGTCCTTTTGCTGGACTTAGCTGAGGTACCCAATGGGGCTGGGTGGCTCACTCGGACCCATCAGAGGCCCTACTGGAAAAATAAAACAATCACACTCCCTAGAAGATCAGGTGCCCCTTCCCAATCCTCCCTAGCAACCCTTCACCCCTCCCACCCCACCACTTTCTAGAACCACTATAGATAGCTAACCAAGAGGCTGAGCTTTTGCCAAACCAACCCCCCCCCAATTTTGACAGACCTCCCCGGAAAAGTCTTCATCCGGAAAGTGCTCCCCAATAACCCAAACAAGAGCAACACACCTTGGAGAGGAATGGGTTAAATTCGAGAGCTCCAGGAGGAGGAGCCGCTCGGGAAAGGGAAGCGGTGCTGAGATGCAGAAATGTTCAGGGCGGACCAGGCTGCACAGATGCACTGGACCCTCTCCTCCAGCCCGGAGCCACGGGAAATAAAGGTGTCTCCAAAGGGACAGACCAGAGGACAAGCACATAGGACACAAACACAGGCACAGCCCAGGGGTCAGCTTGAAGCGGGAGGTGTGGAACACTGGATGGGCGTGCGGAGCGCGCGTGTGTGTGCTGGGGGGCGGGAGGGGGGTGAAGGCAGGCAGAGGGGACAGGCAAGGACCAAGCTCTCAGAAGTTGGGAGATAGATGGCAGGCCGAGGAGGCAGGACGGGGTGGGAGCCAAGGGAGCGAGGCTCCAGATTCCCCTCTGGGTAGAGAAACCTGAGGAAACCGGGTAGGAGAATGCTGTGGGGCCGAAGGGGGGCCGGATCCGTGGGAAGGTGCACACAGCGGGGAGGGGGCCCGGGATGCTACAGGACGCTTCCGGGATGGGGGTGACGAGGGGCAGGTGCAGCCCGGGGAGAGAAGGGGGGGGGCCGGGAATGGGGCGGGAGTCCCGGCAGGAGTTGCGCTCGGCCGGGTCGTGGGGGCAGGGGTTGGGGGGGTCTCCTCCCCGGGGACGAGATGCCCGGGCGGGCTGGGAGCGGGACCCCGAGCTCGAGGCCGGGCCGCGCGGAGGTGGGGTGGGGAGACGGGAAGCGGCAGGTGCCGGCGCCCAGGTGCGGGGCCTGGGAGGCGGGCAGGCGGGCGGGCGAGGTGGCCGCTCACCTGTCTCCTCCGGCCGGGGCCGCGGGGGCGGCGGCGCGGCGGGGCGGCCGGGCCGGGCCGGGCGGAGGCGGCGGGGGCGCGGGGCCCCGGGCGCTGGGGGTGCGGCGGCGGCGGCGAGGGCGGCGGCAGGGCCCGGCGGCGGCTGCTCTCGGCCGGCCGGCCGGGCGGTCAGTCTGCGAACGACGCGGGCGCGGACGGAGCGCTGCGAGGCTGCGGCCGGCGCGCGGGGACAACGCCGCTTTATCGGGTCGGAAACAGCCGCCGCGCGCCGCTTCCGCTGACGCAGCGCCGGCCTGCGCTCATGACTATGCAGCAGCCGCCGCGGGAGGCCGGGGCGGGGCTAGCTTCGCGCGCGCCCACTGGCCTCCGCGCGCCCCGCCCACCTCTCAGCCCCGCCCCTAAGCCCCAAGCCCCGCCCCGATCCGGCCCCGCCCCTCGCTGCGTCCCACCTCGCTCCTCGGGGGAGGGGCGTCCCGTACGCCCCCAGCCCCAGCTTCTGCGCGCTGGAGCTCCCGCCTCTCCCCCACTCACCCCCTGCCTCCTTCCCTCCCAATGCGGAGGGGTCCTCACCGGCCTGTCCCCTCTAGAAACATTCTCCTTCTCTCACCCCCCCACCCCGCCCCGGCCCGCACCGAGCAGGGTGGGCTCCGCCCCCAGGTGCTGCATAAGACTATTTCCCCGGTCTCGCCTTGGGGCCTCTCTCCTGAACCCCCTACCTCGCCGCGGTGGACCATCCTCCCCTCCCGGCGGCAGTCTGCGCCCCCTCTGGGTCGCTGGGCAGGACCCATGCCAGCCACGGACACCGATCCCGTAGCACCCCTCAAGCAGAATGGCTCCAGTCCCAAGGATGGGCCACCACCCACGCCAAAGCCCAGGGACACAGGAGAACCGATATCCAACCAGCTGAGGTCAGACAGCCCTGTGCCCTAGCTGGGTTGGAAGGGGCTGTGAACAAACCGCTTCGCCTCTCAGACCTGGGTGTCCTCATCCATAATGCAGAGATGGGCACCACACAGCTTCCAGAGCAGTTAGGATGGGAAAATCTGACAATATCAAGTGTTGGTGTGGCAGTGGAGCAACTGGAACTCTCTCCCACTGCTGGAGGGGTGCAGGATGGTGCAGCCCCTGGAAGTCTCTTTCCAATGTTTGCACTGCAGACCCTGTGACCTCGCAATCCCCTCCTAGATGCATACCTTATGTGATCGTCTTTCTCTTCATAGCAGCATTGTTTGTAATGACCGGACATGGGAAGGGCCACAAATGCCCATCAGCCATAGAATAGGTACATCGTCAGCATTCTCCTGTTGGTGCACTGGAATGACAGCACGACGATGAGTGGTCCACAGCCACAGGTAACATGATGACTCTCTCGCATGACTTTGAGGTAAGAAAAGCCAGACTCAAAGCATATGGGGTCCCATGTGTATAAAGTGGTAACGTATATGTAGAAGTCAGGGTAGTACTTAGCGTTAGTTAAAAGGGAAAGCCAAGAGAGTGTCTGGGGTGCTGGTAAGATTCCATGTCTTGGGGCACTTGGGTGGCTCAGTTGGTTGAGCGACTGCCTTCGGCTCAGGTCATGATCCTGGAGACCCGGGATCGAGTCCCGCATCGGGCTCCCTGATCAGCGGGAAGCCTGCTCCTCCCTCTCTCACTCCCCCTGCTTGTGTTCCCTCTCTGGCTGTGTTTCTCTCTGTCAAATAAATAGAATCTTTAAAAAAAAAAAAAAAAAAAAAGATTCCATGTCTTGATCTGGGTGTTGGTTACATGGGTATGTACCTGCGTCATACTTCTCTAAGAACATCAGTGGCGTGCACCCAAAGAGCCCAAAGTGGCCCCCGACCCATTGTGGGCACCTCATAAGTGTGTGTGTACCTGCTCGGTTGGGCCTTCGGCTCCTATGGCCAGAGGACAGAGACAGGCGTGACCACAGATATGCTGTGACCTTGGGCACCTTTCTTAATCTTTCAGAACCTTCATCTGTAAATGAGCCTTCTAAGAACACCTACCTCACAAGTTGTCATGGGGATTAAATAACACTTTTTTAAAAAAAGTCGATACAGTAAGAAGCACAGAGTAAGGACTTAATAACTTTATTCACTACACTTTGAATGCTGCTTATCACATCTATTTTCATTCATTCAGCAACCAACTACCGAGTGCCTACTGTATGCTATGTCCCCAGCCAGATGTAGGGTACTAGAGCTGGCAGCAAGCTCCGCTGTCCCGCCTTAAGGATCCTCTAGCAGAATGGGAAGGACGTACGACAAAGGAATGCCTGCTAGTCACTGCAGCCATGGAGGCCAGCGTAGACCTGCGCATAGTAGGTCCCGCATCAATGTTTCTGAAAAAGCAAATGAACGAATGCATAAAAGCATATGCGTAAGATTTCACGTGAGTAAAATTTAAATGTCAGATTAATTGACTTCTACAGTCAGGAGTCGACACAGAATGGACAGAGAGCAAGGTCACTGCGCATGTACACTCACAGGGGCGCGTGCCCGTGTGAGTGCGCGTGTGTGAGTGCACGCGCCTGAGGGCTAGGGGCGGGGCCACACCGCCCGCCTCGGTTCAGGACCGGCTCCCTGGGGTGTCCTCCAGCTGCCACCACCAAGCGGGGTATTACCTAATGCGTGTTTGTGTTCCCCTAAGAGTCCTGTTGACGCTCCTACCTCCAGTGGGGTGACATTGGGAGGGGGGCCTTTGGGGGTGATTAGTAGGGTGCATCCCTACTGATGGGCACATGCCCCTACAAGAAGAGACCAAAGAAAGTTGCTTTCCTCTGTTTTGCATGCGGCGGTAGGAGAAGGTCCTCCCCAGAACCTGACCGTGCCAGTACCCTGGTCTCAAATTTCCCGGCGTCCAGAACTGTGAGAGCCCAGGCCTGTGAGGAGGGAGCTGGACATGTGAGAAGCCCTCGTGCCCCAGAGTCAGAAAGACCTGGCCTGGCCCCAGAGCAGGGCATGCCTGGGCACTTACCTGTCACAGGTGTGCGACTTCAGAAGCACTCCATGCCTGGGTTGACAGCCCCGCTGTGACTCTCTTGAAATTCTTAATCATTTCTGGGACGCCTGGGTGGCCAGCTGGTTAAGCGTCCAACTCTTGGCTTTGGCTCAGGTGGTGATCTGTGGGATAGACACTCACACCCCCCTCTCCCCAGACTGGGCGCCCACTCTGTAGGGAGTCTGCTTCCCCTCTCCCTCTGCCCTTTACCCCACCCTCACCCCTGCTCAAACACTCTACCTCGCTCTCTGTCTCTTTCTCTGAAATAAATAAATGTTTTTTAAAAATTGTCAAAATTTCTCACAAATTTTGGAGCGCATCATATGTCGTCATTTGTAAGCACAGTGACCTCCTGGGACACTCAGAGGGACCCCGGGGTATGACAGCATCTCCCTCACTGCTCGTGCAGCCTTGCCTTCTCCCTGCCTCGCGTGGGGTCCCTTGCGGCAGAGCTGTGTCCTTCTCATCCAGGGATCTGCTGGGCCTAAGAACTAATAAAACTGGAGCCTTGCCCATTTGCAGACTTGCCAGGAATTCCCCCTCCTCCAGGAAGCCCTCTTGATGTCCTGCCTTACCAGAATGAGTGGATCCCTCCCATGAGCTCTGAGGCACTCTGCCACTACACAGGTCATTCCCGGCTATAACTGGGCATGTCTCTCTCTTGAGCAGTCTGCAAGCCCTGTCCAAGGGGCTGGTACCAGGTCAGGTTCATTGCTGCATCCCAGAGGTTTCCCACAGTGGGGCTGTGGACACGTTTGCAGGTAAGGGGGACAGAGAGAAGGAGAAAAGGAATCTCTTAGTGAGGACCCATGGAGAGACACTGAGGAGTCCACAGACCCCTGAAATGTGAGCCAACCTCGACTGGGCACTTGCTGAAGTGCATTCCATGACCCAGCATTCCACGTGTCCCCTACAGTTCCGTGCTTTCATTTCCGTCATGTTGAGGACAGCTGCAGAAGGCATGAGGCCCCTGACCCCGGTGCCGGGAGCCAAGAGGATGGGCGTGCTGGCCTGGGAGGGGCAGGATTTGGGGCAGGTCAAGGTTGGGGAAATGCAGAGGCAACCAGCAGACAGGTTTAGGGAGCTCACAGGCCCGAGTTTGAACTTTGACATCAGCGGAGGCTGCAGGCGGCCCCTGGGGGCTGAGGCCGAGGCAGCCCGCGGAGGGAAGAGGACATCGGAGCCAAGGCTGTGGCCCTCGGTGGAT
This sequence comes from Spilogale gracilis, assembly GCA_004023965.1. Classification (NCBI taxonomy): domain Eukaryota; kingdom Metazoa; phylum Chordata; class Mammalia; order Carnivora; family Mephitidae; genus Spilogale; species Spilogale gracilis. The sequence continues at coordinate 51,019 of PITA01008046.1, read as the reverse complement.
GATCATTGGAAAAGCTGCCTTCATTTTTAAGCAATAACACTTTCTATTTTTTTCTTAAGATTCACTTATTTGAGAAAGAGAGAGAGCCTGGGGGGGGGGCAGGCCGAGGGAGTGAGTTTAGGTGTGGTGGAGAGAGCACCCAGAAGCAGAATTCGAGCTCCGCCACTTCCCACCGTGTGACCCAGAGGGAAATGCCTCATCTCTGGGAGTCCCAAGGCAGAACAGAGAGGGCCCTCCCAGAGCGCAGGGTGCGGACCTCCTGAGAGGCCATGTGGGTGGGTCCACAGCCTATAGGTCCCAGGTCTTAAAGCAAGGCCACGCTGGCCAGTTGCCCACGATGGGACACAAGGCCTGAGAGGACAACGACTGCCCAGGTGTCCTGAGCCGTGAGTGACCTCCAGAGTCACCTTAGTTCCATGGGGGATGAAGCCAGGGCAGGACCTCCAGGTGTTGGGATTGGCAAGAGAGCAGCAGGCTCCCTGGGGCTTGTAAATTCCCTGGGGTCATATGGCTTGTCAGAATCGTAAAGATACCTGGGGACACATTGTCACTCGGGGTCATACAGCTGTCCAGGTGGTGCAGTCACCTGAGTTCCTACGGAGGCTCAAGGTCATATAGCTATCCCGTGGTCATACAGCTTTCCAAGGTCTTATGGCGTCTTGGGGTCAGGCTTCCTAAACTCATAGGGCTTCTTGCGATGATACAATTGCCAGGAGTCCTATGGCTCTCCGGTCATTGGGTCCCCCAGGGTCCTATGTTCACCTCGGGTATAGCTTTCAGGGTCCTTTGCTCACCTGGCGCCACAGTGCGACCTTGGAAGAGGCTCAGTCTTCTTCTAGGCCATTCTACTGCGGCTGTGTCCTGGGTGAGCCCCCCCTCCCCCCCAGCCTTCGTTTCCTTATCTATGTGGAGGAGGGGATGTCTGTGCCTGGTGGATGCGGCCTATGGAGGAACAAATCAGAGCCCACGCAGGCACCGAGGCCGTGCTCCATGAGTGGCCGTGACACTGCAGAGACCAGCGTGGCCCCCAGCACGGCCTTTACCTTCCCAGCCGGGGCAGACCGGGAGGGTTTCCACAAGAGAGGCCCCTCTCCACCCAGAATGGGGGACGGCTTTCCGAGCAGCAGATACTAGAAAAGGCCCGACCAGCTTGTTCGGGAGCAGAGGAGTGAGGTAGGGCAGGGAAAGGCTTCCTGTGGGGGAGATGGGCTGAAAGGGCAGCAGAACCCCCTCCCCACTGGCCCTGGGAGTCTGGGGAGCAGGCAGAGGTTAAGGCTCTGTGCTCTGCCTTTTTCTGTAGTTGTCTTATATTCTACCACCGAACTGTAGGGGAAATAAATTCAGCCAGCCTGGAGGGTCTCAGCCTGACAAGGCTGGGGGATTTGGCCTCTTTCCTGAGGGTGCCGGAGCCTGAGGAGGTCCGGAAGCAGCTGGCTGGGAGAGCCCAGGGAGGCAGCGGCTGTTCCACGGCCATGAGGGGCTGGCGGCTGGGCTGGGCCCTGGAACTGATCTTCAGGATGGGGTCGGCACCTCGCAGCAGGTGCTGACCATCTGAATTCCTTCTCACCCCTCCCAGCCCACGCAGAGGCTTGGAAAATCATGGCTGCTTCCCCCTCCCCTTCTCCCTCAGGGTTCTGCATTTCTTAAAAAGAGGGCGCTGCCCACCTGCAAAGGAACCCATGCAGAGGCCAGCTTGTCAGACCCGGTGCCCAGGAGGAGCGGTACTTGGGGATGGCGGAGCTGTCCTGAGGGTTCTCAGAGCCCGAGGGCAGGCACACACACGGTCACGCGCACACAGACTCAGCCAGCCAGCCACACACACACACACACACACACACACCCCATCACACCATGGCTGGAACACCCGCCTCTCCAACCCTGTTGGCCTGGGCCTGAGGAATGGCGGGTGACCTGGGCTTTCTCTTGTCTGAGTCCCTGTGGGACCTGCAGGTGCTGGAGAAAGGGGCACCAGGGCCGACAGACCTTCTTCAAAGGAGACCTAGAAGTCCTGGAGTGGCACAGCGGGACGCCAGGCTGCTTGGGTTTAAGTCCCAGCTTCGCCCCTTCCTTGCCGGCTGCACACGGGGCCCCTCCCTCAGAAGGGCCCCACGTTCGGTTTAATGCTCTGCCGTTGCTGTTTTTCAGTTACTAACAGCTTATGAACAAGGACCCCCATTTCTTCCTTTGACACGGGGGTGAAAAATTACTCAGCTGGTCCTGGCTGTCGATGAGTCTCTTTGCTTCTGTGTCTTGGTTTCCTCATCTGCAAAATGGGCTCAGCGCTGAGGCTCATGGGGCTTGCCTCAAGCGCCTGGGGGCATGGTGGACAGGCACCGGGAAGGACCGAACACCAACTAGCCCACGCCCGGCACCCGTGGACGCTTCTGCTGGGAGAGGGAGCTGAGGCTCAGGGATCGAAGGGCAGGTAGCAGGTAAGTACCCGAGCCCGGATTTGAACCCAGGCTGCTAGCTCTGCGTCCTTGTGCCATCTGCCCAAGGTTGAGTGCTTGCAAGGAGCTCCCGGACCATCAGAGTGGGGAGAAGCTGGGACATCTGCTTGGCACTGTGAGGGCACTTGCCGGGAACCAAATGACCAGGGTGACCTGAAGAGGAGGCAGGTGGCCTGGCAGGTGGCAGGGTGTGGTATGTAGCAGAACTTCTCAGAACGAAGGGTGAAGGCAGGTGATGCATGGGGCCACCCCACCCACGGCCCGAGGCCCAGGCCCCACCTGCTGATGTCATTAAGGGCAGAGTGGGCCTCTGGGGTGTTCCAGCCCAGTGGCAGCCCTCAGCTGGGCCTCGACTCAGAACTCCCGCTGGCACCCGTACTTGGATGGCAGCCCCGCCATCCGCCCACTGCCACCGCCACCGCCCTCTGGGTAGACTCTCTGTCCTCCTGCCTTTGTTCACACTGTTCCTCTTGCCAGCAGTGCCATCCGTCCTCCTTCGGTCTTTCTGTCCCAGGAGCACCTCCTCCAAGAAGCCCCTCCAGACCACACAAGTGCATGGTAGGTAATTCCTGCCTCCCCCAGCACATGCCAAAAATAAAGCTGGGCTTTGATTCGCCTGGAATCATAATTTACAGAGCAATCAACACTTGACAAGGTATTTTCCTGTCTATGTCTCAGTGAACCTCACTGGAACCCTATGGGGTCAGATGGGTTTTGTCCCCATTTTGCAGATTGGGACCCCGGAGGCAAGGGGAGGATGTGAGCTAACACTTACTGAGAGTTTCCTGGGTGCCACGAGCTGCCCTGTGCTTCCATTCAGTTATTTATTCGCTCTGTAACCATTGACTAAGCACCTGCTCTCTGCAGCCACTGTCATAGATGCTGCAGAAAGAGATAAACACAGTCCCTTCTCCTGCAAGCTGCATCCTCGTGAGAGGACGGACAGACGGCAAGTCAGGTGGTGAGTTAGTTGGTGACAAATTCTGTGCAGGGCAGGAAGTGGGGAGAAGTGCTGGGTTGGGGGGGCAGGGAGGGGGTGTCAGGGAAGACCACTTGCAAAAGGGGACTTGGAGAAACCTGACGGAGGGGAGGGGACAGCCCCAAGGATGTCCATCCCGGAAGCCAGCCTGGTTCCCCACTGGGGGCTGGGCATTTGCCCCTCTGTCCTCCACCCTCAGACACAGAGGGGCCTCCTCGGGCCCCTCATTGAGCTCTCCCTGGCCTGCCTGCCGGGTCCTCGTGCTGGCCCCAGCCACCAGGCCTGCCACCCTCTCAGCCACACAGCACGGCCTCTGCCCTGCTTCATTGGTCTCTGGGGCGCGGGTACCCTGGGCTGATCCCGGCGCACACCCACACTGGGCACAGTGCAGGAAGGAGCGGCAGATGAGAGAAGGTAGGCGCCGGGGGAAGGTCCTGGCCCCGCTCACAGCTGGCCCTTTTCCAGGGTACAGGGCGCAGGTGCATTAGAGGAGGTGGCCCCCCTCCCCAGGCCATGCAGGGGTTAGCACCCCCTCTAGAAACCAACTTAGATGGGCTGCCCCCTGGTTCTCTGCCCTCCCGTCCGTTCGCACAGGCCTGTGCATGCATTCAGCAAATAGTATAGATTGTCTACGAGGTGCCCGGGCCTCACTGAGTGGGAGCAGAGTCATTACTAGCCATGAAAGCGTGTCTGAGTCTCCTTAGGCCTCAGTTTTCCCACCTGTGAAATGGGGTGCTGGGACCTCCCTGCCCGAGTTCTGGTGAGAAGCCCAGGAAAGCGTGGGAGGGGAGTCGGCCTTCATTCATCCAGCGGAGCCTTGCTGGGACCCGCTCACTACTTGTGCTGGGCGAGGCTTGGGGGATACAGACTGTAATAGGTGCTTTACAAATTGTGGTTTCTTTTTAAAAAAAAAAAAAAAAAAGTGGAAGGGAGCCATACTGCGGCCAGACAATGAAGCACTCCTTAGCGCTTTGAATTGGGGCCATTCAAATTGGGCAGAGGCTGGGCTTTGAGTCAAGGTGTTAGGTGGCTGCCTGAGGGAGGGCGGGCATTGTCTGCCCTTGCAGTGGGAGAGCCCAGGAGAAGTTGCTGGGGGTAACTGGAGTCCAGGGCCAAGAACAGCAGGCTGCAGAGAGGGCTGACCCCATTTCCCGAGGCGCTTGTGCCAGGAGGCCTGTTTTCCATGGTGTTTACTGACTCCTCCAGCTCCAAGGAGCTCTGAGTGTTTGGGCCACGTTCCCAGGGTCATCCCCTCAACAACATACTGGAGGTAGTAGGGAGGGAGCAGTGGGGGTGGCTGGGCCAGCTGGGAAGGGTGGAGATGGCAGGTGGCAGGAGAGAAGGGCCCGGCTCAGCCTCTCCCTACTCTGTAGTCCAGGGGAACCACTCCCAGGCTCACCCCTGAATGGGTTCAGAGCTGGGGGTCAGGGTGGAACTGAGCCAAGACCTCTTTCTTCAGGCTGCCTGGTAAGGAAGGGGTGGAGCTGATAGATAGAAAGGGGTCATGACTAGTAAGCAGGGTCAGGTTCAGTCATGGAGCAAATAAGGTCAGGGTTCAGTCAGGAAAACTAGAGCCAGTGATAAATTGAGGGTAGGATCAGTGCTTACTGTATAACCAAGGTCAGGATTCAGTGTCTGACCAAGGTTAGGTATCTCCAAATGTGAACAAGGATCAGGGCTCAGTATGTGACTAGGATCAGGGCTCAGAATGTGACAGCATTGAGGCTCAGAGTGTGACCAGGATCCAATATCAGAGTGTGATCAGGGTCAACATCAGTGTGTGACCAGGTCTGGGCCTCTGTGTGTGATGGGGATCGGGGCTCAGAACATGATCAGGGTCAAGGCTCACTGTGTAATTCGGTTGAGGGCTCTGTATGTGCCTAAGATAGGGCTCAGTATATGATCACGATCAGAGCTCAGTATGTGACTAGGGTCAAGGCTCGGAGTGCGATAAGAGTCAACATCAGTGTGCGACCAGGATTAGGGCTCAGTGTGTGACCAGGATTAAGGCTCAGTATGTATTTAGGATCAGAACTCTGTGTGTGATCAGGGTCAAGACTCAGTGTGTAATCAAGATCACCACCCATCTTGAAGAAGGTCAGAATTCACTCTGAGACTGGGGTCAGAGCTTAGTATGCCACTAGGATTTAGAGTTCAGCATGGATCAGGGTCAGTCTGTGGTGGGATCAGGATTCAGCATGGGGCTGGTGCTCTGAAGGCCAGTGGGGTGACTACAGGCCTGCAGTGAGCTCAGGGCTGATGGGTTTCTCTGCACGGTTTAGCCCCATTCATCTTTCTCTCTTCATTTATGGATGCTGTGCTCTGTGTCAGGCACTGTACTAGGTGCTTTGGACTCAGGGCTCCCTTGGCAGCACTCCCGACCCTGACGGGCCTCCCGTCTCCCAGCTGGTTCATACAAGATCCTCCCCAGGGAGGACCAGGGACCTATTTCCTCCCTAGGACTGGAGGTTTCCCAGAGAAGGCTTTGAAGCGGGGTGCCTTTGAGGGAGTGGACGGGAGGGTCCTTCAGGTGGGGGACACTGCCTGAGCAGAGGCTTGGCGGCTGGGCGCTCAGAGCAAGGGAGCCCGGTTGCCAGGGTAAGCACCTGGCCAGCATCGGGCCGTACCATGGGCTGTGCACAAGCAGCGTTCAGTTATCAGAAAGCACCTTTCCGGCTAGCCTGGTGGGATCAGGGAGCCAGGGTTGCACGGACCCAGAGACGGCCCCAGGCAGTCCCCCCCCCCCCAGTGATTGCTTTGCTGAGCACTCCCTGCCCCAGAGGCCACCACTTAGGGTGGACCAGAATGCGGAAGACATGGGGAAGGAATGAGTGCTGGAGGCTGACAAGCCTGGCTCATGGAAGGGGGCTGATGGGCAAGGGGGGGCAGGGCGGGGGGCGGGGAAAGGTCATCGAGTGGCTGAGGGTACAGACAGTCCAAGGAAGACCGTGATCAGCTGGGGACCTGCAGTGGGGGCCCGAGACCCCGGTAGGACTCGGCAGTGCTCCCAGCTGGTGATGTCTCTGAGTGCCTGACCCACTGCTGGAGTCACTACAGCCTCCAGCCCCCCCCCCACTGCCCCAATTTGCAGACCTTGGGGACCCTCAGTTGTGCCATCTGTGCAGGGGTGTGCCAGTTGGGGTCCCTTGCATGCTGGGCCCAGGCCTCTCACTGGCCCCAGACCTCGGCTTCAGCATCGGTCCAGCCCAGTCATATTGCCCTTCACAGAGCTGAAGAGTCATCTTTTTCAAGCATGATGGGACCAGGTCCTGCCCCTGCTGAGCCCCCTTCCATTCCCTGCTCCCCGTCCCCGGACCAGACCACTGACTTACTCCCACGGGCAGGTTCATGGTCAGGGCAGCCGCTGGTGAGTCTGGGCTCTGGGAAAGAGAGCCGGGTGGTTAGAGGGACAGGGGCTGCCTCCCAGACTGCTACTGAAGGGGAGGGGGAGCTCTGAGGCCCCACAGCAGGGGGATGGAGGAGGGGAGTTCTGAGGCCCCAACAGCAGGGGGATGAGGGGAGCTGTGCAGGCAGGGCTGGGGGGTGCTCTGCGCCCGGTTACCCGACCACAACAGCTCATTCAAGCCTCCAAGAACCCTTGTGTAGCACCAGGCGGCCATGAGTCCCTTTGCTCAGAGGGGGAAACTGTGCCCCGCTAGCGGGCAGAGCCGGGGCTGGTCCCTAGACCGGGGAGCCTGCTGTTGGAGCTCAGAGGCCTAGGGACTGTCAGGACCCAGGACCCACATCTGAATTCAGCGAGGACCGGGCAACTGGGGGTGGGGGTGGCTGGTGGGTCCCGTGCCAGCGCTCTGTCAGGCCCCCGGAGGGCCTTGCTTGCCGCCCCCACTCCTGCTTGGGCGCCTCATGCTGGTATGACCTGTCGCTCTCATAGACACAGCGTCACCGGAGCCTGCACTAGCAGAGGGCGTTTTTCTGGCATTTATCTGTGTTAAGCCATTTTCATCCCTTGTTCATCACCCCGCTGTCCGAGGACCACATTCTGATCTCCACGGACGGATGCAGAAGGAAGGTCGCGGGCGGTGGTGTCCCGGGCTCCCTGCAGAGGACGGCAGAGCCCTGACCCCTCTGTTCATTGCCCCAGGCTGTGCCCCGGGCCAGGAGTAGGGTTACCCCCTTCTACAGGGGTGGGGCACAGATGGAACGAGGCCCACCCAGTTCCCGCCCAACCTGCTGGGTTGGTTTGGCCCTGCCAGTGCCCCACACCTAGGGGGCCTGCCCGCCACCCTCTCCGCGGCTCTCCCCCAGAGCAGGCATTTCCAGACTCCGCTGCGGCCACCGCCACAGCCCTGCCCCGGTGAGCACAGGGCCCCAGGACACCCTCCTCGGTGTCCAGAGGGCGCCGGGTTCAAGAAGCTGTGCTAGGCTTCGAGCCCGGCGGCCCTGTGGGGGAGCACAGGTGTGCAGTGACCCCTGAGGCAGGGGTGTGGCGCGGAGCCCCACCTGGGATATAGAAGGTCCCTGGTCAGGGCTTTGGTTTCCACCTCTGCAACTTTAGGCAATGACCGTGCCTCCGAGAAGCCTGGCGGGACCTGGAGTGATGGCTCTGAGGGCCAGCCTAGCCTGGCCTCCCTGGGGCTTCGCTCCACTGGACAGAGGACCTGGGCTGAAATCAGACATAGATGCTCATTCCAGTCCCTTCCACACTCTGCTGGCTGTGCAGTCCGACAACCTCTCCTTGCCTTGGTTTCCCCACCGTAATGGAAGGGAGCCCTCACGCAGACGGCCGGGAGCGTTCAGTTCTCTGATTCCACGGACAGAGTCTGCTGGCTTGTCTGGGAGTGGGGCGCGCTCCCGCGGGCCCGAGCTGGGGATCCATGCCTGCACACACGCCCGCCCTCTGTCCTCAGACCGGCCGATAAACACACGTGCATGTGCCCACGTGTCATCCCCAGCCACCACGCACGCTCATCCACACGTGTCCACAGAGGCAACTTGGCCACCACGCCCCTCGGGGCGCGCCCGCAACTCCCCACGCTCAGCAGTGCAGCCTGTCCTCCCCTTCCCCTTCGCTCACACTCAGGCTCTCCTGCCTTCCCTGCCCGAGTCCCCAGGCATGGCTCAGAGCTGCCTCGGGCCTCTGCTTTGCCTTCTGCCCTCCTGCCCCTTTCCTGGATGCCTGCTTCTGGAGCACATGTTGCTGGGCAGTCAGCCCGGGGTCCAAGCACTCAGGCCGCTCCAGAGAAACAGCAGCTGGACGAGGCCCTTCCTGCCTGGGCCCCAATGGGGGTCCCCATGAGCTGAGGTCACTCCCCACCCATTCTCCACCTGTGAGCCCCGCGGGGAGCCCACCGGTGGCTGCTTTCTTTGCACCCCCGGGCCTGGCAGCAGCCCTGGGGGCATCTTCAGGGCCCGCCTTTCTGGGCTCCAGGCTGCTTCTCTGCAGGGGGTGCCCAGCCACTTGCCTCTTTGCCACCTGGACTCCTGGCTCTAACACTCCCACGTCCTGGGCCCCAGGCTGTTGACAGACATGCCTTCCCTCCCATCCATGCTCTAACCAGGCCCGACCCTGCTTAGCTTCCGAGATCACACAAGGCTGGGCGTGCTCAGGGCGGTCTGGCCACAGACAAAAGACAAATCAGAGAGGAAGACAAACCATGAGAGACTCTTAACTCTAGGGAACAAATGGAGGGTTGCTGCAGGGGTGGGGTACCCGGCCCCGGGCCTGAAGGAGGGCAGGGGATGAGATGAGCACTGGGTGTTGTATGCAACTGATGAATCACCGAACTCTATCTCTGAAACGAATTATACATTCTATGTTAATTAATTGAACTTAAATAAACAAAAACACAACCAAAACCAAAAAACCCACACAAAAACAAGAGAACAAAACAAAACAAAAAACTGAACCAAAACAAAAGAAATGCTTTCACTGAAGGAAGGTGGTGACAGAGACCAGAGATGAATCCCCAACTCTTCATCCCCCCTGAGACATGGGCTCCTTCTGGAAGTTTCTTAGACTCCCTGAGGCTGATTTGAAATTCGAACCTTCTGCCCATTCTGCTCCAGTGTGTATGTGGGGGGTCCCCGCAGCGTCCCTCCCTCAGGGGCCCCCCGGGGTGGGGGGACAAGGCAGGGTCTCACTCCCTGTTCCTGGGGAGCAGGCCTGCTGCACCCAGAAGGAAAGCCCAGAGGAAATGACAGCAGCCCCACAACAGGATCCTCAGGAGTGCCCGAGACCCCGCTTTCCGGAAGAGACTTTGAAGCCCCACTACTGAGCCAGCTGCATTGGCCCCATGTTGGTCACAGGCTTGTCAGAGCCTCACACAGCTGTGGCGCCTCTCATGTGGCACAGTATGGGACCTGTCGCTGACCAGGATGCCATCCCACGGACCCCTTTGACCCTCCAGCCCTCCCAGCACGCAGAGCCCAACAGCAGGCTCCAGTAAGTGAAGGACTCAAAGAGAAAGGCACCCGGACCTTGTGTGAGTTCATGTGGGCTCTTGCTTCTCTGTGCCTCAGTTTCCTCATCCGTGAAATGGGGCAAGGTTATGGTGTGTGGGCAAGGGGGCAGCCAGGGCTGCTGTTTGTATTATGAGGACCAGGGCTCCGGGAGGCCTCCTGGCGTGAGTGGTGTGTAAGCCTCACGGTAAGGAAGGGCTGCCCTATTAATTGGCAAGGAAAAGCATTCCAGCAGAAAGAACAGCAGGTGCAAGGATATCGAGGCTGGAGGTCTTCTCTAGGCCACGCAGCCCCCTGGGAGGGCTGGAACCCCAGGTGGAGGTGGGCAAGTCCCAGCTGTTGGTTCCCTCCAAAATGCCACCAGCCCTGCCCACGCTCTCCCCACCATCAAAACTCACTCACAGAGGCTTTCCTTGCTGCCACCAAGACCTGCTCAAAATATGCTTTTGCCTAGAGAGCTCCCAAGAGAGGCCTCCCAAGAGAGGTGACTCAGCAGCTCGGACTGGGGGACAAGGAAGGGAAGAGGAGATGAGGACCTTTAGTCACGCGGGAGGTCCAGCCCTCCTTCCCCCCTTCACCCCCCACCAGCCTGAGCCTGCCCTTCTCTGCTGGAGGCAGTCAGGCAGCCTCTCTGCCCCCAGGAGTTTCTAAGAATCCGAGAGAGGTGGATGGAGGTCAGCAGAGCCGGAAGATGGCCCACAGAGGTATTTCCAGCCAGTCCCTCTGCACAAAGTCCCTTGGGGCACTTGCTGTGCAGTTTCCTGTTCCAGGTGCTCCAGGGGTGCTAACTTAATCTCTTTTCAGTCCATTTTCCAGATGGGCACACTGAAGGGACCTGAGGCCTGTCTGGGTCACTGCTGGGAAGAAAGGAGCATCCTGGCCCCAAGGTGGGGCAGTCGACAACTCCGCGGGCAGGGCGAGACCTGCACCCACCTGTGGGAACCGTCACGCGGGACCTGGAGATGAGACCCATACCGCCCTGGGCGCCCACGGCCAATTAGTCGAGGAGGTGGAGGCTGTTGCAAGGGCCCCAATTTTGAAATTTGACTGCGACAACCACCCTGCTGAACTCAATTCACCCACAGCCGGGGATCCGCCTTCTCTGGAGCCCAGAGCCTCCCTCCCTGCAAGGGACCGGCAGGGACTTCCTAGCCACCAGGGCTTCCCTCCTCTGTGACAGAGGGCGGTGAAGCTCTCCTGGGAAGGCCACGAGTTGAATTGTACCTCCATCCCCAAGTTCAGACGCTGAGGTCCTAGCCCCCGGACCCCGGACGGGATGAGACTGCGCTGGGGAGCACTCATCCACCATGACCGGTATCCTCGGAAGACGGGAAATGTGGTTGCAGGTATGCAGGGAGAACGCCGTGTGGACATGGGGCGGCTGCCTGTCCACCAGCCAAGGGGAGGAGCCAGTGCTCCGTCACGGCCCTCAGGAAGCCCTGTGGGCACCCTGACCTTGGGCTTCGGGCCTCTGGACGGTGGAGCAGTAAACGGGGCCGTTGTAACCACCACGTCTGTGCAAACTAGCCCGAGCAAACTAATACAGGGAGGGGCTCGCATCATCCAGATCACTGTATAGGATGGGCCGCTGCAAGTCTGGCAGACATCGGCCTCCAACCAAGTGTGGGTAATCACGTTAATATCAAAAAGCACATCACACTCTTGGAACAACAAAACAACTGCAAAGACCCAGGGCTCAGCAGCTGGGGGAGCAGCCCTCACGGTTCGCCTCTGAGCCCTGGAGGGAACGGGCCAGGGAGCACCCTGCAGCCCAGCGGTCAAGAGTAGAGACAGCGGCGCCCGGGAGGCACCAGGCAGGATCGGAGCTCAGCGCAGGACTTAGGATTCAGAAACTTTTCTGAAATTCACCGGCTCCGTTCAAGAGGGTGGCTGCCTTGGTGACCTCCATACTTTGGGGCTTCCAACCAAATTTCTTCAAGCCCAGGGCAGTGGGGGGCAGCGGGGGGCAGCGGGGGGGCAGCAGGGGGGCAGCAGAGGCCATGGGACTGGCTGAGGAAGGTGGTCAGAGGAGTGTTGAGGGAGAGGTGATGCTCCAGACAGAGCAGGGAGCAGGGAGCAGGGAAGGGCATTCCTGGCAAAGGGAATGGCTTATGCAAGGTCTCCCAGGTGCAAGGGGATGGGAACAATTCGGGCAGAAGAAAGGTAGGGCTGGCCTGAGAAATGACACACTGGATCGTGACAAAAATGCACTGGGCATGAAGGACAAGCTTTGAGCAGGAGAGGGCACATCTGATCTAGCTTTGGACAGCTGCCCCTGTCAATTGTGTAGACCGTGCTCTCCAGTGGGAACCAATATCAGCCACGGAAGTCACTTTAAAAATCTCTGGTGGTCTCATGCTATAAAAAAACAAGAGAGAAATTGGTGCAATTTTTTCATGATTTATTTATTTATTAGAGAGAGAGAGAATGAGCGGGAGGGGCACAGGGAGAGGGAGAGAGAGAATTTCAAGCCTGATGCAGGGCTCAATCTCAGGACCCTGAACTGAGATCATGACCTGAGCAGAAGTCGAGAGTCAGATGCTTAAACAACTGTGCTTTCCAGGTGCCCCGGTGCAATTTATTTTAATGATATATTTTATTTAACCTAATATAGCCAAAATATTATTCAAAATGTCAGTAATACAAAAAGTATGGAGCTAAATTGAGATATTCTACATTATCTTTCTCATCCTTGGACTTTGAGATGGGGGTGTATGTTTCCTACAGCGCCTTGCAGTTCGGACTAGCGATACTTCAAGAGCTCACAAGAGGCGAGCAGCCACCGTTTTGGATAGCATGGGTGTGGGGATGGCAGTGGAGGCAGGGAGGCTGGTGGGAGGCCAGTGTTTGTCCCGGGAGAGCTCTGACAGGCTCTGGGCTGCCCCTCCAGGAGCGAGCTCAGGTGGGGCACCCAGGAGGGACTTGGAATGACAGGTCCCAGCTTGTCTAGAAGACAATGCCGAGTGTCCAGCAGGCAGGTCTCAGACTAGAACTGCTCCAGCTGATGTCAGCTCAGACCATTAGTGTCCTCACTGCAGCCTCTGTCCACCCCAGACTCCAGACTCCTGTGAGGCTTCCTGTCCCAGCTGGAGGGTGACCTGAGGCCTGACCCCTGAGGCTCCGGCGGATGAGCCCGGAAGGAAGGCCTCCTCCTTGATGCACTTGCCAGCAGGCGTCTGGCAGGGGCTTCCCCCGGGGAGATCTCGGGAAGCACTTCACACGCTGGTGGGCATGCAGCCAGGGAGCCCCCCCACCAAGCAGCTGTAGGAGGCCAGCGCCTCAGGGGCAGGGAGGGCCAGTCCCTGGGTCACACCCAGGTCATACTCGGATGGAGGAGGGTGCCTGGGCTGCCTCAGGAGGTAGCTGGAGCTCTTCGGGAACACGACAGCAAGCAGGGCGGCCGGCTTCCTCCCCAGCCCAGATGTCTGCCCCAGGACTTGGGGCCGCAGAGACTGAGTCTGGAGCACATCCTAGCTGTGTGGCCTATCTCCTTCCTCCCATCCATCACGAGTATTTACTGAGCACCTACTGCATGCCAGGCCCCATGTGAGGGGCTGGGGATTTAGCTGGGAAGGAAGGAGACAAAGCTCTGCTTTCTTGGAGCAGACATTCCTCACTGAAGAATAGAGCAGGTGCACAATTGTGACTGTGCTCAGTCCTTCAGACCTGGTTGGCATCAGGAGGGCAGAGAGCAGAGGGATGGGGGACAGAGAACTAAGAGAGGCATGGGAAAGCAGGTGGAATTGGGAGGTGAGTGGGAGGGCCAGGTGCCAAAGTCCTGTAGGGTGCTGTGCTGGGACAGGAGGCTCGGGACAAGGGTAGGGGCAGGGCAGCCAGGCCTCCTGGGGTGGGCTTCGGACGTTGGTCTTTTCGGTCGATCGCAATGGGCACCCGTGCAAGAGGACCAAGCAAGGATGGTGTGCTCTGATCTAAAAGATCATCCTGGGGCGCCTGGTGGCTCAGTGGGCTAAGCCTCTGCCTGCGGCCCAGGTCATGCTCTCAGGGTCCTGGGATCGAGGCCCACATTGGGATCTCTGCTCAGCAGGGAGCCTGCTTCCTCCCCTCTCTCTGCCTGCCTCTCTGCCTACCTGTGATCTCTCTCTCTGTCGGATAAACAAATAAAATCTTAAAAAAAAATAAAAAAGATCATCCTGACTCCTGGGAGAGCTTGGACAGGAGCGGAGCGGCAGAGAAGAGAAGCGGGTAGCTGGGACACCTGCCAGGTCTTTGCACAGGTGGGCTGCCAAGAGCCTGCAGAGGGCACCCTCCCCGAGGGGCTGGCCTAACGTCCCCTCCCGCCTCCTCTGATTGGTGGATCTGGGAGGAAGCCTTGCGCATGCTCAGCTCGTGAGCCCCGCCCGCAGGCGGTGCACCCTCTGCGCATGCCTAGCCCTGGGGCCCCTCCCGGGAGCAGCGCTCTCTCTGCGCATGTCCAGCGTCGGGGTCCCTGCCCGCAGGCTGCGCATCGTCTACGCCTTGGGCCACCGAGTCCCGTCCAGGTCGCTCCTGCTGCGTCTTTTGCCTTGAGAGTGCCCACTGTGGCCGTACACCGAGCGCCCCCTCTATATCTTCTGACTGTCCGTATGCCTTACTCTTATCTGCTCGTTGAGAACTAAATTGGGGGAAGGAGGGTTGACCTCACCCGCTGGGCACAGGTGGGTGGTGGTGCGGAGAGCCAGTCTCGGTCGGCACCCGGGCGGCGGGGGCTGGACGGAAGCTCCATGGCCGGCCGGGCGTTATTGTCAACCTCAAGTTCCAGAATTCATGCCGCACGTCGGGATTTGTGCACTTGGCCTGTCACCCTGCCTTTGCCAGTGTCCTCACGGCCCCACCCCAGCTTGGGGACTGGGAGTTTTGCTTCCAGTTTCAAATGCATCAGACCTTATTCCATTTGCATGCCCCTGTGCTAGCTGTCTGTTACCAAGCTGGCCCTTCCGAGGAGAGAAAGTAGAGAAGGGATGCACCATCCCATGGAGATGACATTTGCTTGGTCTACACGGGCAGTGTCTGATAGGGAGATGGGGTTTGGGGCTCCGGCGAAGCCTGCCAGCGCTCTGCTGCAGCTGGGTTGTGGGCACAGGGAGATGGCCTGAAAGTTTAGGGAAGGAGAAGGAGCCCCGTGGGACTTTCCTCCCGTGCCTCTGTGACCAGGACCACTTCCTTCATCGTCCGAGCCTCACTTTCCCCACCTGTTACAGAAGGAGAATGGCACCCACTCTGCAGAGCCAGACTAGCTCAGTCTGCAACTGTGGGTCCTGGGTCTGTATGAAGGGGCTCTGTGGCCAAGGGCCTGAGAGGTCATGACCAGGCATGGGGACAGAACATGGGGACTGGGGGTAAGATGAGGAGCAAGTGTGGGTTCTGTATGAGGACTCTGATGTAAGGGGGTCATTGGGCTGGGATGATGTTCTCATCCCATGTTCTGGACACAGGTGTCCAGGGGGACAGGCCGGTGCGACAGGCCAGTGCCTGGCAGCGATGACAATGAGAGCTCACTGTAAATTCCCTGAGCAGAGGGCGCGCTTGATCTAGTAGGGTGGCTCAGAAGAGGGGCAACTGTCATGAGGGCCCCATCGTCTCTCTCTCTCTTTTTTTTTTTTTTAAGATCTTATTTATTTGAGAGAGAGAGAGAGAGCATGAGAAGGGAGAAGTTCAGAGGGAGAAGCAGACTCCCCGCGGAGCTGGGAGCCCCATATGCGGCTCAGTCCCAGGACCCCGGGATCATGACCTGAGCTGAAGGCAGTTGCTTAACCAACTGAGCCCCCCAGGCGCCCATGGGCCCCGTCATCTCCTTAAGCAGCTTCCTGGTAACCGACCAGACAGTGAGGGGCCATGACATGGGCCTCAGGGGCCTCCGTATGGCTCCCTTTCCCTGAATGTGGGCACGGTCCCCGAAATCCCATCGTTGAGGGTCACACGGCTTTGATCCTCTAACACTCCTGGGTTTTCCGGTGTTGAGCTAACATTCATCAGATGCTGCCAGCAGCTGACACCGTTAAGGGTGTCCCATGTAGCAGGCTTTGTGCTGAGGTTTGGTTTTTTCTTTTTTTCATTATCTCTTATTTATGCAGAAAATAAATCCTCTTAACAGCCCATTTATAGACTAGGAATAGGAGCTCAGGGAGGTTGGGTATCTAGCCCAAGGTCACTGAGCTCCTGGTTGGCAGAAACAGTACGGAACCCAGCCTACGTGCTTTTGGGGTGGGGAGGACCGTGACTGATCTTTAAAACGGCCACCCCAACCCCAACCCCGGCAGCGCCGCAAGGCCCTAGAACAGACTGGATGAAGCCTATTAGCCAGACAGCTGGGAACGGGGGGAAGGGAGGTTGCTCTTGGGGTCCCACAGTCCTCGATTCAGGTTCCTTCAAGTCCTGGTCAAGTTCCTTTGCCTCTCTGAGTCTCAGGGTCCTCTTCTATCGGGATACTGAAATATAATTATAAAATAAGTTGGGAGAATTCAGTGGGGGAATCCTGCCAGAGTCTGGAGCCTGTTTATTTAGGTTGACAATAAATAATTGCACTAGCCTTTACGTTGGGTGCAGGGGTGGGGGGGTGCACAGAGCAGGGAGAGGTTTTCTGGGAGGGCCAAAGTGGGGTCCTGGGCATTTGGGAGGCTGTCTCAGAGCCCACCTCCAGGTGTATAGTCCATCCCGTGCATTAGAACAAGGCTCCTCGGAGCAGATGCAAGTCCTTGGGCTCACAGGCACAGCCCCTCAAAAGAGTACCAGTTCTCCTCTTTTGGAGGCACAGGAGGATGGCGTTTCCCCTCTCCCCCTCCCCCATCCCTGACCTGGCTGGACCCCGTGACTGGTTCTGGCCCGTGGATTTGTGAGCAGAATCAGGCTCAGGGCTCAGCATGGAACCAGAGTCCGAGCTTAGTCTAGGACGAGGAACAGGAGTGAGCATGTGACCAGGATGGGAGCCCAGGAAGTGACCAATCGGAGCACGCCCTAAAGCGAGACTTCTCAGAGCTGTCCTCTCCAATTGGCATCTGTTGGCCTGGAACCGGCTCGTGACCCCCGTGGCTGCAGGCAGCTGAGACCCAGGGGAGCAGGGTCAGCCACGCCTTGGGGGCTTCGCTCATATCCTCGTTCGTAACCTCTTGCTGGTCAGCAGCTGGGCACAAGGATTACCGCACACGTTCCCGCCCGCAGTCAGGGCCCTTTCCACTCTGTCCACTGCCTTGCCTGTGTACCTGACCCTGGCCCAGCCCAACTTACTGCCTCCCCAGTCCCAGCCCTCGGGCACACCCCTGGGCCATGATGGGGGCAGACCCAGCTGGAGAGGGTGCTCGGGGGGCCCAAGAAACACATCCATGTGTGTACATGTGGACCTGAGCAGTCTAACTGTGGCGTGAGGGGAGCAGAAGCTACAGCACGGGGGAGGGCTGGGGTGGGGGGTGGGGGTGGGACAAGGACGGGGAGGTGGCCCTCTGTCAGAGTGGGAGTTCAGTTTGTCATTAACTTGGAGCTGGGAGCGGGGTCAGGAGAGGCTCTGAGGCATCCCATGTCCCTAGTGGGCATGACTGCTGACACCTGATGTGACCTTGGGCAGATCCCTTCACCTCTGGGCCTCAGTTTCCCCTTTTGTAGCAGGGGAAAATAGCCTCTCTCCAGGGGTCTTGTGTGGATGATCGACGATCAGCCTGGAAATGGTGTCCACTGTCCACAGCTTGAACCCACATCCCTGTTCGTGGTGCCTCTCCTGGGAGCCCACACTAGAGTTTTCACATTCTGTCTCCGAGCCTTCACAAATAGCTCGTCTTGGCAGAGCCCTGTGTCAGCTGTGTAGGAGCGAGGCCCACCAGTGGTGGGCCCTTACCCATGGAGCTCACAGGGCTCTGGGAGAGATGAGCGCAAACCTGCTTGGTGACCATCCAGCACGGCTACCATTGTAATGGAGTCAAGGATAAGGGACACAGAGAGGCCTAGAGTAGGAGAATGCTTCCCGGATGAGATGGCAGCCAAGCTTTTTCTTCAAGGATGAAGAGCTCAGAAAGGGAAAGGTGTGTGAGGCAGAGGGAACAGCAAATGCAAAGGTACAGTGCAGAAGTGGGAAGTGACTGGGGTGGAACATGGGGGTAGAGATCAGGAAGAGGTGCATCAAGCAGGCAGTCCCCTCCTCCCCAAGCGTGGGCCCCAGCCAGACAGGGAAGGGCCTGAGTCCCTGCTCTACAGGTGGCTGACTCTAACACACATCCACAAGGCCTCCTCTTTTTCTGCAGGGAGAAAGCTGAGCCCAGAGAGGGCACCAGCTCACCCTAGGTCACACAGCAGAAGCAGCTCAGTGAGATGGCAGGAGGCAGCATTCTGGATCTGTCTTCAGCATTATGGCAGTGACCTGATCAGGGCAAATCCTTGTATAGCGGGCTCCAGGCAGTGTGTGACTCTCAGAGCTCCCCGGAGTGGCCCTCTGGAGAGTCCTGGTGATACTGCCAGCATGCTGGGGGCTTCTGGGGACCCCCGCCCACCATGGAATATTTCTGTTTTTGAAATAGAGGGTAAGTACTCTCAGTCCCCAAAGTCCAGCTGGTCCTTGGCAGGATTTCCTGAGGCCCACGCTCTCCAGGGCCTGTTTACTCACAGCTTAGGACTAGAAAACAGCGCCCAGCTCCTGCCCTCTGAGTGAGGCTTGCCTGGGCAGAGCGGAGGTGAGCAGCATGGCGATAAAGGACACCGTGAGATCTGTGAACAATGGAGAGGTCTGTAATCACCGTCTTGGCAGCCGTGATAACCATCTCAGCCCCTCCCTGTCCCAGTCGGTCCACTCTGCTTTGTAGGTTTCTAGCGCTGTGGGGCCCCCGAGTCACACCTTGCTTAGGAGGGAGGCACCACTCCCTCCCTCTCTTTCTGTGTCCTCCTGCCTCTGCTGCCCAGTGCCCAGGAGCTTTGAATTCAAAAGGTGATCACACAAAGTTAGCTAAAAATAACCCTGCCAAACATTGGTGAGGTCGGGGGGCTGTTGCCAATCTCAAACACTGCTTAAAATTGAGAGCATATCTCAAAGATTTTCATGGAATGAGAACTTTTTAAAAAAAAAAATCCAGTTTTTAGTCTGCAAAATGTCCTGAAAGACCCAGGTCCCTGGGCCCTGGTCTTGGGGAAGGGGGGCTGGGTGGCATGAGCTGTCCCCTGCCTCCATCTTGGGGGGGGAGAGATAGAAGGTGGGCTCTGAGGCCACAGCCAGAGCTGGGCTCTAATCCCTGAGCTCCTCATTTGGAGCTGAGCAGCCACATGAGGGCCTCTTGCCCGCAGCGGGTGGAGCTCAAGCCCACAGGACAGTGGCTGTGCCTCTCCCCTGTGCCCAGGAGCCCTGTGTGAAAGCTACGGTTCTTCCTGTTTTCTAGAAGGGGAGATGCATGCTCCTTTCAGTCCCTGCCAGGCCCAGAGTGGCATCTGAGCTACAGACTGACTAAGCTCCAGCATCCCCCTCAGCCCCGAGACCCTGCTCCTGCTCCCTGCCCCAACCTCACCCCTGCCGCAGCTGAGCCTGTGTTGGTGCTTTGCCGGGCCTTCTGCTCCCACAGCTCTTCTCCCTTCCAGCCCAGGGAGGACAGCAGGCCCAGGTACCCCCACCCCAGGTGCGAGGCCCTTGAAGGGAAGCGGGCAAAGGAGCCTAGGGGCTGGGGAGTCTTACTCCATTTCTCAGATTCCTTGTGTGGGACTCAAGTCTCCTGGACCGTGGAGTCCTAAAGTTCACCCTGGCTTGGGGGGCTGGGGGGATGGTTCTCTCCTGAGCTCTTGTAAGATGAAGAAATACAGCTGGTCCCCGAGGGCACCCCAGGCCCAGAAGTCTGAGCCGAAGTGTCCCTTCCAGGAGGAGGATGGGGCGTGAGTGGGAGGGGTGGGAGTGGGGTGGTGGGTGGGAGGCAGGCATGACACCAGTCGGGGCCAGGAGGCAGCCTCCAGTTTAGTGGCCGGGTCAGTGACCCCTCCCCGGCTCAGCCTGTTTCCTCCTGCCTCCTCATAGGGCCTGACCAAGATTGCAGGTGGCCCTGGGTGCTGAGCGCCCACACTCTGAGGACGGTGTACGCCTGGGAGCCGTGATGGAGGCAGCCGGTGGCTTCTCGGGCTCATGGCGCTGTGCTCGCAGGCGAAGGGCTGCTCCCTGGCAGGCCAGGGGCCGGCGGCCGTTGGCACGGGCCTTGGTGTTCTCATCTATGAGTCAGCGACAGTGGGGAACATTAATTTATTTGAGTGGTTGGCATGGCCAAGGCCTGGGAACACAAGAAGACTTGGCCGAGGCGGGCCCAAGGGCGCGGGGAGGGTGCCCAGAAGACACTTGGGGCACCCTTAGGTGGGTACGCGGTTGATGTCCGTAGGGTGTGCTGAGTGTGCCCCGGACAGCTGCGCTCAGGGAGTCAGCCAGGAGGGCAAGGAGGGGGTGTGAGTGGCTATGAGGGGCCCTGGGGTGGGCAGGCGGGCAAGGAGGGGGTGTGAGTGGCTATGAGGGGCCCTGGGGTGGGCAGGCAGGCTTCTTGGCCCGTGTGGGCCCTGAGGGAGCTGGAGCTCTCCCCGTTGGAAGGGGCAGGAGGCACGGTACGGTCCGAGGTGCAGAGGAATGGAGGGACCCCATGGGGTGGCAAGGTGGGGGTGACACGGAAGTTGTGGGGTCTACGGGCCAGTCTGCAGGTGAGGGTCTCCCTGGAAACCTCCAGGGCTCGCGGTGAGGGTCCCTGTGACAGCGCTTCCCACGGCGGCCCCTGCTCGTCTCCCCTTGCCTGCCCCCAGCGAGCCCCAGTGCTGGCTCGGTCACACACACGGCACAGACAGTCGTTTAAATCTTTTCAACAGTCCTGTGTGGGGGGGTGTTAGCACTGTTTCTCAGGTAAAGACTTTTAATTTATTTTCTTGGAAGACATTTTTTAATTTTTATTTTTAAGTTGTCTCTACACCCAACTTGGGGCTCAAACCCATGACTCTCAGATCAAGAGCCGCACACTTTACTGACTGAACCAGCCGTGTGTACCCCGATAAGGATTTTTTCAATTTTTTTTTTTTTAATTAAGGTGAAATTCATGAAACATAAATTTAACCACATTCTAGTGAACCGTTCCATGGCAATGGGACACTCATGATGCTGGGTGGCCATCCCCGCTGGCTTGTTCCAGAACATTTCCATCACCCCAAAAGGAAGCCCCGGATCCACCGAGCGACCACCCCAGCCCTGCCCCCCGCAGCCCCTGGCCACCGCCCACGTGCTCCCTGTCTCTGGAGACGTACCCGTGTGTCCCTGGGCCCACACACTGCGCCTGCGCTGCACGGGGCTCCTTGCACTCAGCCCTGTGTCTTCTGCGGTCATCCCCGTCCATCGTAGTGGGCTCTCTGGGCTTCATGCCTTCGCATGCTTGAGGGATACTCAGCTCCGTGGTTGTGGGTCCCCTCAGCAGCTGGTGGACCTCGGGGCTGCCTCCCGTGGGGGCTCCCCCGGGTGACCAGGTAAAGGTCCCGGAGCAGAGAATGGAAGGGCAGGCCGGAAGCCCGGAGCCGCTGTGGGTTTGAAATCCTCTTTGTGGGGTCCTTGCTGCGCTCTTTCCTGCACCCTTCTCTGCTCCGGGCTGGCCCTCCCCTTGGGACGAGGGACCTCGATGTGGGGGCTCCTATGTCCCAGCAGGCTGGGCTGGTGGGGGGCAGGGGCGGGGAGGGCTAGTCAGCCAGGAAGTGCCGGGTGTCTGCAGGGGACCGGAGCTCCTGAGCTACTCTGCAGGTGACCTTCCTGCCTGCTGCTCCCAAATCGGCAAGTCGTACAATTCCAGCTTCTCAGAACCGTGGAGTCTGAAGGTCCTCAAACGCTAGGCTCCCAAGGCTCCAGGGCACAGAGTTCTGAGCAGGATCTGGGTCCCCACCGCAGGGTCCCCAACAGCAGACGTCACTAATAGAGCCTCAGCAGCCCGAGGACCCCTGCAAGGGCGTGCGTGGTGAGGCCTGTTGGCCCCCACCTTGTGCCGACCGTCCACCTCCAGCCAACTCCTCCCTCCCTCCCTCCTGGCCTCTTATGCTGTGTCCATTCCCACACCCACAGACCCCTCTCTGCTCCCTCCTAGCTGGCCCCAGTGGGCCCGGATCTTTCCTGCCGCTTGCCCCTGGCCCCACCGTTGGCAGGACCCCTGGCCAGCTGGAAAGGGCCCTGGAGGGAGGACCCTATGGGGACAAGCCCCAAGGGATGTCCTCCTGGGAGGGCTTGCAGGGTCTCAGAGTAGAGAGGTGGTGGGGACTGGGCTTTCCGGAGAGGTGGGAGAGGCTGTCCAGGCTGTCCGGGCTTCTTGAGTCCCTGGTAGGAGGACAGGGGCCTCTGCGGGCCATCTGTGGTTCTGGGAAGCCCTCAGACAGCCGGGGTGCAGGATATGTGGTGCCCCACGCTCCAGCCCCGTCCCTCCTTGCCCGCCTTGTCCTCCCCAAGTCGAAGCCCTTGGGTCAATGCTCTGCCTAGGTAACAGACAGAGGGGGCGAGGTGGGTGCGGGCACCTAGGGAGGGGCTGCTGGGCCCTGGGAACAGGGAGGCTCCTCGGCTGGCCGGACAGCAGCCAGGCTGTTCCTGGGCAGGCAGCAATGAGATCATTCATGTTGGTAAATGCTTCTTGTCTCCTTCCCCTGGCATCTTTTGGGCCTCGGTCCCATCTGGAAAAGGGGGTTCAGAACTGGAAGTGTTTGTTCAGGGGGTTCTCAGACTGGGCTCTCGGTGCCCAGGCTCCCCAGGGGAGGGGAGTGCCCCTCCAGCAGAAACAGCCTGCCCCATCAAGGGTGTCTGTGCTCCTTGTCCTTGAAGACAGGCTCTGTTTCTGCTCCTTGTGCCCCCTACTCCTGTCCTCCCACCGTGGCCTGGGAGCAGGGAGTCCTCTGTGGGAAAGGACGAGCTCTGGGCCTGGAAATAGCCAAGTGTGGACAGAAATAACCCTGGCCTCAAAAAAGAGTATGGAAAATTAAATAGGGAGCAGCATTCGCCTGGCACTTTCCATAGACATCAGCTCATTGGGGAGGTGGTGTTTTCATCCTCATTTGATAGACAAGGAAGGGAACAGAGTCCCAGAGAGAGAAGTGACCTGCCCAAGGTCCCTCTGCCATTCAACCAGGACCCCTGGCCTGCAGCTCCATACCTCTGAGCCTCCACCCCCACAGTGTGTGCTGCTAGAGATGCCCCCCCTTGTTTCTCTGAGAGGCAAACTCCTATTCATCCTTCAAAACCCAGTGAAACATCACTTCTTGTGCAAAGCCTTCCCCAGCCCTCTGGCCGGCCACTGGGCCCTCGCATGAATCTCTGCCAGGACCACATGCTGGATTAGAGCAGTGGGCTCTCTCTGAGACAGGACCTCAGCCCTGATTTTATGTCCAAAGCAGCAGAGCTGGTGCTCAGTAAACGCTTGCTGAGGGGCTGATCCGTGCACCCCCCTCACTCGCATGTGAGTGGTCGTAAAGGGAAGGCCTGTCCCTTTCCCTGCATTTTTCTCACAGTCATTTGAAGTTAGCGGGCCTCTCCAGGAATCCAGGCCCTGGGCAGGGCTGGCTGGAGTTGGCCTTGTGCCCTCTGCTGCGCGGGGGTGGGGGCCGCGGCCTGCCTGGGGGAGGACCACTGTGCCGTGAAGTTGGGGGCCATGTCAGCCCAGCTGTTGGGCTAGGGTCCCCCAGCCACCGTCTCCCTCTGTGTCCAATATAGCAGGACCTGCCTGACCGGAGAGCCCCGGGCGGCGAGGAACTGCCAGCCAGCAGTCTTTCCCTGGCATCCACTTGCCCTCTGTCCACCTGTCCCCCTGCTGCCTGGCTTTGTGGCAGGTGTCCCCGCCGAGGTTAGAAGCACACGGCCCTGCTCGTCAGAACGTCCCAGCCCTCAGGTGTGTTCTCTCTTCTGCCCACGCAGTGGGCGCCCCGCCAGGCCGTGTGGCTCCAGGCAGCTGGCTGACCCTCTCTGGGCTCACGAGAGAGTGAGTGAGGATCTTATTGGGGCCACGTATGGCCTTAGGGTCCTTTTGGCTCCCCTGCATCGCCGGCACAATGCAGCCTGTGCAGCAGGAGGGGACGTGCTGTGGGGGAGGGGGAAGGCGCTGGCTGCCCACGGGGCCCGCCGTCCTGTGTCCTGTGGACGTGAGCCTCATTCCACAGCCCGTGAGCTAGTGCTGGCCAGCCCGGCCCCTCTGTGGCCACCTCGCAGAGCCTCCCTTTATCGGGTGTGGGGGGGAGGTGGGGGCCTGGGGAGGGAGCAGATTTGAAGGTGGCCCAGCCAGAGGGTTCAGGGGTCTCCTGATTCAGTGCTGTGCTTCCCCCCAGGTGGGTCAGGACACAGCAGCTCCTCCAAGCAGCCCTCCAGTGTTGCTGACTCCGGGACCATCCCTTTGATGGCAGGGATGGGGATGCAGGGATCCCTGGGCTGCAGGTCAGATAGCAGAGGTGGTCTGGAGGGGGCACTGCCGGCAACTGCGCTGCTTCTCCCAGGCCAGCAGTGCCCCCTGGTGGCCCCTGGCCCCGGATGCCTGTGTCTGTCCTGCACTCCCGGCCAGCCTGGGAGGGAGTCGCTCAGGACCACTGGGAGCTGAGCCCAGACTGGGCCCCCTTAGCCCTGAGCCTGTCTCACGGCTCCCAGCATACCGTGGGCACGTGTTCCAGGGAAGCTCAAAGACAGGGCCCTGGAGGCCTCTCGGTCGCTGTCACCGTGCGTGTTGCCGGGGGGGGGGGGGGGGGG